>JAHHZJ010001208.1:0-163011 GCA_021437245.1 Aegilops speltoides | reverse complement strand
GAGGCACCTCGCCCTCGTACTCCGACTTGGCGGCCTTTCCGCCACCCCCTCTTCCTCTTCCGCAGCCTCCCTCGCCAACCGCCCAAGAGCGGCCCGGGGAGTTCGGGCCAGCGGCGACCGGATGATGGGGTCGCCGGTGGCGCATGGCGACGACCAACGCCTAGTCGGACTCACCGCCCCGTCGTCGTCGTTGTCGCTCTCCTCCTCGTCACTCTCGCTCAGTCTTCGCTCGGAGGAGCTGTCCGCGCAGCATCTCGCCGGGTGCCGGAGTCCCGAAGACCTTGGCGGCGAGAAGGTCGCCTCCATTAACCCAAAATGGAGGGTGAACCCCGCCGTCAAGCTGTGGGCGTGGCGAATGTCTTCCACCCTCGATCGAAGTACATCACGCGGGGGTGGGATCGACACTAACTTCGAGTGCCGCTGATCCGCAGCCCCTCATGCGCTGCTCCAACATCTCGGGAGGTCCGGTTCCATCCAGCTTCGCAAATGGAGCCTGGGCCGAGGGAGGCGGCGAGGTGCTTGGCGCGGATGAAGAACTCCCAGGTCATCCCGGTGTGGACCGCCTCGAGGAGAGGAGCTGCGGCGGAGGCGGCGTGGCGCCACCGCCCGGCCGCCTCTTCCCAGCGCCCGACCGCGTCCTCGACCTCGTCCGCGGCCTCGCCTCCCTCTCCCCTCGTGGCGGCTCCGCCACCACAGGTCTGAGGATAGGGAGGCAGCGCTGCACACAGTGGCGACCCTCGCTGCCACCGTTGAAGACCAGGTTCCCTCCCTCCATGGCGGAGGGTAGGAAGAGTAGCAAAAGTTGAAGCAAAGAGAGATGAGGAAGTCACGAGATTTTGCGCTCCCTTCCGCCCTTTTAAGGCGAAGTGGGGACTCGGCCACCCGCTCAATGTCAGATGTGAGGGGGAGGCGGAGGTGGGGCGGCCACCACCTCCGCCGTGTGGCTCAGTTCCCCCAGCCCGCGCCGCCCACGACCCCGCAGCATGGGAGCAGCGTGGCGGGAAGGCGGCTTGGCGACAGATGAAGTGGCACCACCCACGCCTCCCACCACGCCGTGTCGGCAGCGTGCCGTTCTGAGAAGGGCAGCGTGGACATGGAGTCCGATTGTGCGTGGACCGGCGCGCATGCCCGTCTGCTTGTTTTGGGCCTCGCCCAACAACGGCTTCGGCCGTAGTGGCCCAGGCCGGGGCTCTGTCGGTGTACTAAAGTAGAAGTACATTAGTACCCCGAACTTCGTCTACAGGCGTCCGCGGCGCCCAGCGGCAAGGCTTCTGGGGCGCCGCCAAGACCCTCCGTCACTTCCTATTACTGCCATTCAAGAACAAAGTATCGGATGGTGGACAAAGGCCCGGCAAGAGGAGCTTGCTGGGAAGGCCGACAAGGCATTCGGAGGAACTTGCGGCGGCGCCCGTGCGTCCGGCAAAGGCCGACGGCAGCAAGCTTGCGGCCCGGCAAAGAAGGGCATGGCAAAGGCGCTGCGCGCCAGCGGCAAGGCTGCCACCGAACTCCGAGCGCATCCAGCAGCGTCACCCCAAAGGCCATCCCGAGGCATGTGGCGAGGCAATGCGCAGCCATGCGAACAAGGTGGCATCTGAGCAGCCAGAGGCGCCATCGTGGCAACGGTGGCTCACCTATGAGTCGTTTCTCTGCCTTTGTTAGGCGACCGGACGGGCATTAAATGCCCTTGTCCCTGCCGTCGAGAGTTAGGTAGGGACCTTTGTTGGTGATGTTGTACCAACCTGCGTTTTACCTTTCTACCCCCTCTTCTCGCTTCCACTGTTGGTGCCCCCTTGAGACTATAAAGGGAGGCCCATGCGCCCGTAGAAGAGTTGGTCCATTGACACACTGCGCCACCATACGCTCGCACTCTCGAGCAAGATCAAATACAAGCACAAAGCAGCAGTAGGAGTTTTATCTCTCCGGAGAGCTCCGAAGCTGGGTAAAAATCGCCCGTCTCCCCCGCACGCCCGACCTCGATCTGCTCTGCGCACGCCCTCCGCTCCCTCTCTGGACTAGAAGGGGCCCCCGTGCCCCATAGGTGCTCGTGGCCACACAGAGATCGCCCCGACATCAGTTAGCATCTCCCCATCCCTAGCTACTCCTGGCGTGCTTCTTACGGGGCTCCTCCTTCGCCAGCTTTGCATGGCGAAGCCCGTCCTGGGTGAGGGTGATGCGGTTCCATATCTTGTACGCTGCGTAGGCGTCCTTTGCTGCGTAGTCGATGTGCCTCATGGACAGAGGCAGGGTGGCCCAGCGCTTGTGTTCGTCATCGGTGATCTTATTCTTCATGTTGGTGTAGTAGTCATCGATGAGCATGCCGGAGACGTCTCCAGGGGAGTCCAACTCCTTGGTTGCCTCGGGCACCCTCCACTCCTTCTTGATGTCGACGAAGTTGGCGACCTCTAGATTGACGCGCTCTAGCCTGGTTTTGTCGCCATCGATGGAGAAGCCTACAAAGGTGTACGTGGGGTCAGCGAGGAAGTTGTCGAAGACGATGCACCTTTCAGCGACGCTCAGTTGGAAGAGCATCACCGGGAGATTCTTGCTAATGGAGGGTTGGCAGAGGGCGTGTTTCTGCGTCGCTTCAGGCTTGTTGTTGTACTCGAGATAAATGCCGACGATCTTGTGGCGCTGGAGGCTGACATGCCGCTCGTACTGCGCGAGGGAGATCGCCATCTGCTTGTTGTTGTTGGTGTGGATGACTTGCAACTTGGTGTTGCCGTGGGCCTCGACGGCCTTGTCGCCCTTGTACTCATCGACGAACGCCATCGCCGGTAGTAGGGCTTGGTGTTTTTGCGTGGATATGGAGTGATTTGGTGGCAGCGCAATGGATACTTGTGTTGTTATGGATAAGAAGGCCTTTGGCAGGGGTCTGAATTTAAGGGGAGGGTGCGGGGTGGGATGGACGCATCGGATGAACTGCACGATCTCGCTGACGATGCGGTTGTGCAGATGGTGGGTTGGTGTTGCATTTGTGATCGTGGGCTTGTGGCGATGGAACTGCTCCGATTGGGTGTGGTTGTATGTGAACGTGGTTTTTTTAACGTGGTTTTTTTTATTTTTGATCAATAAATTTTTTAACCACCACTTTCTGTGTGAACGGGCATTTTGTCACGTTTATATGTATCCTGTGTGATAATGGAACTGCATTGGTTATAGTTCTGCACTGCATCGTCTACAATACATAACTGCATTTTGTCTACAGGTGCGTACTTCACCGTTTTTTGCATGTCCTTGCTGCAGCCCCTGAAAAAGTACAATGTATTCCGCAATTTTACGAGTTTTTCGATGTGTTCTATGTCGTGTATTTATTCATGTAGGTAATCCGGAACTGGATTGCTATACCGTACTGCATCGTGTAACAAAATGCACTACATTTTTCTAGTGTTGCGTACTACATCTGTTTTTTTGCCTGTACTTACTGCAGTCCCTGGTACGGGAGGGGTAGGGGAAGGGGGGTTGGCCCCGCCACTTTTTTGTGTGGCACTTATTTGAAGGTAGACTTTTTTTTCGGATGCGTTTTCTTAACATGCGTGTTGTTTTTTATTTTAACTTTTTTTACAAACTGTATGTATTTTATTTTGTTTTACCGTCTGAACTTCATTATTCTTCACGGAGAACTGCATCATGTGCATTTTGATGTAGTCTGTCTTATTTTAGCCGGGCCGTTTTGGGCCGGCCCGTTTTTTGTGACCCTTTGCCACATGTGGGCCTCCTACGTGTCCCTTCCAGGCGATCCCACCGCTCCGCTGACAGGGAGAGAGACCGAGAACAATCCCCTCTCCTCTCTTGCAGTTTCTCCCGAGGCATCTCTCCCTCGAGCAAAACCGCCGTCACCCGCAGCAACCGCCATTGCCCGAGGAACCGCCGCCCTCAAGAGGTCCTTATTCCTGCATTCCGCGTCGCCGCCCTCTCTGCGAGCCGTTGCCGCTGCGCTCCCACAACCCTTTCTTGTCCGTTCCCGTCGCCGCCCCCTCCCCCCTCCCCGCCGCCGTCGCCGCACCCTTTTCTGTGGTATGTTTCGCTTGGCCTCATTCTTGATCGTCCCCTCGTCTTGTTTTGTGATTCTCGTAGTTGTTGTTGCTGTTTTTTCTTGTGTAATTTTTCCGTAGGCAGTCGATTTTATCTCATTTTGAATTCGATAGTCGTGTGTAGCAAGGTGGATCTAGGGTTTCGTGACATTTTCGCTGATTTTGTTGCTTATATCTGTCACTTCGTCCTTATGCTACAGGCAAACGCCATGTCTTCGCCGAGCAGAGTGGGAGGAGGAGTTCAGGGTAGGTGGAGTGCTTATTTTAGGCTTTGTTTATTTTGTTTGATGTTTATCTAGTTTCCTAATTGATCCTGCATATTGGTTTATGCTCTATTAGTTGTCAGCATTCATTTGCATTATTTGTCATGTGATGTTTTGTAATTTCTGTTTTCTGGTTCTTTTTGAATCTAGTAGGTGATTGCAGTGCTCATAATGATACACCAATTGACTCTCGTTGTCCTGGTGGTAAGGATCATGGTGTCGAGGGAGGACATCAAGTGAATTTGCCGATTGAATCTTCTCCCATAAGTGTGGCCCCTCCTTCCGGTATGTGATTGATTTGTTTATTTTTGAATATGCTGGTTACTTGATGTTGTACAAATTGGTGTTGCCTTGTTGTATCTAGTCCGGCATTTTGTTGGGAACAAACGTGAAGTTAGTGTATGCAGCGCTGCATTTATTGTATATGTGAACTCCACTATATGTATGTGTGAACTGCATTGTTGTTTTATTCAAGTTTTTTGTACAATGCATTTTTTTTATTTTGAGCTTATGGTGGGAGCACTGCATTTATATGTCTAAGTGTACTGCATTTGTTCTTTTTGTGCACTTTTTAATGACCATAGTCAAACTTCATTTTGTGCAGATGTCATTTTCCATCTTGGGCGCTTTGGGTTTGAGGAGGTTACTCAATTGATTGACCATTAATTTGCGAGCGGTAATGTTGGTGTGAGCTTTGACGAGAGCGTCCGTCTTATGCGAAACACAATCGCGATCATTGATGGTACAGGAGGAATTTACGAGTTGGATGGTCTTGGAACAGCTTCGTCAATATGAGTTGAAGCAAAGCAAGAAGAAGTTTAGGTTTGAAAGTGACTCAAAAGAGTTTGCGGAGAAGGAGAAGCAGAGAAGAGCTGCAGATGGTGCCAAGGGTGCCAAATTTGCCAAGGTGAAGCAGCCTTCTTTGCAGAAGAAGAGGCTGAGTACTGTTGCTGAGGAAGGTGGTACACCTCGGCGGAGTCCACATGTTGCTGGCATGAAGAAGAATCTTGGGAAGAGAACTGCTGAAGATGGTGGAAAGGATGATCCTCAGCGCAAGCGACTACATGTCACTGAAGGTCCCAACTCTGATGATGATGACTTTGTGCTTGCTGATTATGTGAAGGATGTTCATCCTTGTATACGCAAAGACTGTGGTTCATCTAAGAGTCTACCCAAGCGTGCCCGTGATGATGTCGATGAAGATGTTGGTGGTGACTCTGGTGAGGAGGTGGATGTTGCTCCAAAGGTTTGTTGAAGTGCACTGCATTTGTTTCCTTCATTGTTATTCTATCTATGTTTTCTATGTTTTTTATGGCTAGTCTTCTAATGTGGATTGCATTTCCCTTTACACAGAGGAAGAAGTCTAGTAAAAGCAATGCAACTGAAGATGATGCTGAGGGAGATGATTCTCGATTTAACAAGATCGTACGTTTGTCGCTTCCCACTGCTTGCAAGGCTGCTTCTTTGTTGAAAAAGGAACATCGTAGTCGTGTTCGGGATGCTGGATTCGGTGTTGTCTTTGAACTGACAGTAAAGAAAAATGTGTCGCACATTCTTATGTGCTATTTGATGGGAGTGATTGACCCTGCCACCATGATAATGGACTTTGGGAATGGCAGGGTTCTTCGAATCAATCATGATGCAGTTCATCACATTTTCGACTTACCTATGGGATGTCACATTGCACCCATGCCTGCTGCCGACGGCCATGATGACTCGTTGACTACCCTCAAGGATGAGCTTGGCTTTGGCCATTCAAAAAGTATAGGCATGAAGGACTTGCTTGAGAAGTTGAAGGTATTGGTGGAGGAAGATGATCATGTGATTGTTGACCTTGTTGTGAAGGTGTTCTTCCTGATACTTTACCAGAATTTGTTGTGCCTAGGCCTGCAGTTCGTTTGGGTAGAGTTGCTGCAATGGTAGAGAACATGGATTATGCGGCTACGACTCAGATGGACTTTTGCCAGCTTGTTGTTGATGAGTTGCAGGCAGCTGTGGTGAGGTAGCAAACAGAAGGCAGCAAGCAGAATTGTGTAGAGGGTTGTGCCATTGTTCCCCTGATTATGTATCTTGACTGCTTGAAGCATTTGCAAATTTTCAGTCATGCACACGTTGACGCCACGTTCGTCATACTTGACGACCAAGGACCTGATGAAGTTGTACAATGAGGATGTGCTTGTGAAGGGAAAGATTTACTTGGAAACTTACAAATTTGGGAAGCTGCCGGTTAGTGCATCTGATTTTTTAATATCATATTTTTTTGAAAAAAATGTGCAGCCATTATAAATCTGAACTTTTCTAGTACTCACATGTGTACTTCTCTTGCCCGTTGTCCTTTTTTGCAGTGGAAGGCGTCAGGTGATATTGTGTACAACCGTCCTGTTGCAGTTGTACACGGCAGCTCTGATGCAGGGCCTAGCACTCATGCTAGGTTTGATGAGCCTATTTGTAGCCAGCTTTCTGCCTGTGATGATGAGGTGCCGCGTACTCGTGGTTTCATGGCTCGACAGATGTTTGATAATAGAAGCTCTTCTAAACAGACATTTGTTGGCGTCAAAAAACACGAGGAGATTGATGAGCTTCTTCTGAAGGTTTTGAAGTTGACTGAAGATTTGCCAACCTCTGGTGATAGGTTGAGGACAGTTGTTGGTTTTTTCCCTGTTGGCCATGGCCCACGAGATCAAGATATCTTTTCTGCTCACAATTTTGATTGTGGCGTGATTGAAAGCCTGCAGATTGCAGTGACGAATGTTCGGTCTTTGTATGCTCAATTGAGACATTCACAGGAGGAAAAATGCGGTCGGTATGAGAAAGATGCTGGGCATATTTTGGATGAAATGAACCGTCAGGACGCTGGCGTTGGCGCTGATAATGTATGTTCTAGGTTTTTTGTGGCTTTGAAGCTCTTTTGTGTAATATGTTGACTGCTCCTCACTATTTTTGTTTTTTGTGATAGGCTGGAGTGGAATCTTCAGGTGTCGATGGAACTAGGGATGATGCAGTTGGTCAGGTACAAGTACTTCTGCCATGTCTGTTCTGCCATGCGTCCCTCTTCTTGAACTAGCATTTGTTTGCTTTCCATTTATTATTTTTTTGTACTTCACGGTTGTAAAGTGTGTACTGCTTGTGCATAGTTGAAGTTTTTTCTTTTTTGGTCGATGCCATCTTATTTCCATTTTTGGTTTGTTCTATGCCCATAGACTGGTGTTGCTGCTTTGATGTGCACAAAGAGTCCTACGATGGCTCTGGAAAGGATGAGGTCTTGGCTGATGCATCGTCCCCTCTTGATGTTGTAGCTGATAAGGTATAGTTGTATTTCTTGTTCTGTTAGTGGGTTGTAATCTAATTTTTGTTGTTTGTTATAAACTTGATGTACGCTGTTATGTTCACTCATATGCATTTTTATTTACATATGTTAGTTGCAATAGTTTTACATGTGTGAGCTTCAGTCTTTGACAGAAGTGAACTACAATTCATTTCGCATGCGTGGCCCATAGTGTTTTACATACGTAAGCTTCAGTATATAACAAAACTGAACTGCAGAGTTTGACAAAGTGAACTGCAGTTCTTTTTTTACGTATATGTGGGTTGCAGTTGTAGTTGTTTTGAAACACGTGGGTTGCAGTTGTTTTGCATATATGGACTGCAGTTGTTCTGTGTATGTTGTCAGCAGTCTTTGACATAAGTGTCATGTGTGTTGTTGTGTTAATTATCCCCATGGTCGTTTTTGTGGTATTGTGTGTTTTTTAAACTGTCCACAGTTTGGAGAAGAAAACGTGGAAGTTCACGTTGATCTGAATCAGAGCGGTTGTGCTATTGATGGTGGTGGCAGTGTTGATGCTTCTGCATTGGTTGCGGTCGACTGTGCAGATCCTTCTGTAGCTCAAGGATTCCATGATGCTGTTTCCCCTAGTCGGCATGAAGATTCTGATGTTGGCATTGAAAAGCCGCTGGAGAATATTGCCCCTGCTGTTAGTGTTGTTGCTTCCCCTATTTGTTTGGCGACCAATGATGTTCCTAAAGTATCGAGAGTGGACCCTCATGTAGCTGAAGTATCTAAGGACGTTGTGGTTGACCAGACTGCTGTAAATCCAGAGAATGCTTATGTTGCTGGAGAAGGGCAGTCCAGTGAGGTTGTGGTGGATTCGTCGCAACCTAGCTAAGAAAATATTTTGGTCAGCTCTGAAGAAAAACAGCCTGAAGACTCTGACAGTGAAAGCAAGAGTTTTGTTTCAAACAATGCAGTTGAAGTTTTTCTCATTCATTTTGTTTAATTACTATGGTATATGTATTATATGTTTACTGATAAGTGAAACTTGATCTTTTGTTTATGATTTTCAAAATAGCTAGCAGAATTTCCTTAACTTAATATTTAAACTTCATTCTTTGGATAAGTGAACTTCATCTTTTTATTACAGATGACGAACTTCCTGTTGTGACACCGTCGAGCATTGATCCAGCTCTTCTAAAAAGATACAATGAGTTGTACGCTACTGTTACGAGGGTTTAGAAGGACAAGAAGAAGAAGAATGGTTTTTTAGAAATTGTTTTGTTCATATGTATTTTCTAATTTTTGTATTTACCCCTTTTCTTTGTTGTTATTTTTTTAGTATCTTATGTTTCAGTTTTTCATGAAAAATTCAGGGACATGATTGCTTTTAAAACTGAGATGGCTTATATTACCATTGGCAAAGTTGGTCAATCCTTTTGGGATAAAGGGATGCTCAGTACAGTCCTTGTAGATCTTGGGGTTTCTTTGCTGGTAGATAAGTTTAAGGGATCTCCGACAATGGTTGCCCCGTACCATATTTGTGTAAGAATGCAGAAATTTTTGTTTTTTTTTATTTTCTTTTCTAATTTCGTGCGACGACCTGTTTGCTTGAGCACTATTTGATTTTTGGTTTTGTTTTGGCAGACAAATATTTGGAATGGTGGTACCGTAGGCATGAGTGTTAAAATGATGTTCTCTTCAAAAGCCGAGGAGCGTGTTGATAAAAAGGATATGGTGAGTAACGTTTTTATGTGTCGAAAACTATATTTTGTGTGTTTGTTTTTATAGTCTTCTGTTTCTTCTTCTTATAATAATTTTATATATTTTTTCGTGCTTCCAACAGGTCCTTTTTGCAACTTTTGATCCGCCAGAGACGAGGGATGGCGTTGGTCATTATTGTGTAGTTGCGTTAAATGTGAAAGAAAGAAGGTTTGAATTCCTTGACTCGCTCAATAAACCTGGCAGCCCTGATGCGATCAGGGTTTTTAAGAGGATTGTTAAAAATATCAAGTGTGCATGGAAAGAAGGAAGCTCAAGTTTTGATGAGCCGCTAAATCCTCCTACACTTGATGGATTTGTGTTGAAACATGTCATTGTCCCAATGCAGCCAAATGGGTGTGTTCTGTACAACCCCTATCCACCATACTGCTCAAGTTTTTTTACTTCATTTTGTGAAACTGTTGTTTTTTATTCTTCGATTGCAGGCATAATTGTGGATTCTATATGTTTCAATTCTTGCAGACTTAGGATGGTGTTCGAGTTGCTCAGTTTGGGGTGGAGCACATTGGCTACATCAGAAAGGCCATGCTCTATAGCTGGCTCACATCGAGAAAGTGTTGCCTTGATTTAACATTACTTTTAATTTTTGCAGATAAAGGTTGTTTTAGTGAACTTCTTTATCCTCCCTTCATTTATTTTTTGTCTACTGCTTGCTTCCACTTCTTATGGGCAAGTGAGTTGCATTGTTCTTTATATGTGGGCTGCATTGCTTTATACAAGTGGGCTGCATTGATGTAGACTAGTGGGCTGCATTGCTGTAGACAAGTGGGCTACATTGCTGTATACAAGTGGGCTGCATTGATGTAGAGAAATGGGCTGCATTGCTGTACACAAGTGGGTTGCATTACTGTAGACAAGTGGGTTGCATTGATGTAGAGAAATGGGCTGCATTGCTGTAGACAAGTGGGCTGCATTGCTGTAGACAAGTGGACTTCATTGATGTAGACTAGTGGGCTGCATTATATTTCTTTAGTGAACTGCATTTTTTATATTAATGAGATGTATTACATGTTTTTTGGTTTTGTATTTTGAGCTGAGTGCTTCCATGTTTTCTACACGTTTTTAGGTTTTGATGGGGGGATTCATGAAGGCTGTACATCACTGTTTGAGTCCCAGGGTTCTGAGGTGGTTATGGAGGATTGTGTCATTGAAATCTCTCCAGATAATTTTGGTTCTTTGGCTGGAGATGGTTTGAACACAGATGTGGCATTTGGACCTGATGGTTGAAGTGTTTCTCGAGCTAGCTCTCCACATGATGTATTTGATGTTGATGATGATGATTTTGTTACGCCGTGTCCACGCGTCACTAGGACTAGGAGTGCAGCAATTAATCGTCCTCCTGTGGATGAGGTTGAAGTATTTTCAAACAAGAGGGCAGGTGTCGGTGTCAAAACCGGCGGATCTCGGGTAGGGGGTCCCAAACTGTGCGTCTAGGCGGATGGTAATAAGAGACAAGGGACACGATGTTTTTACCCAGGTTCGGGCCCTCTCGATGGAGGTAAAACCTTACTCCTGCTTGATTGATATTGATGATATGGGTAGTACAAGAGTAGATCTACCACGAGTTCAGAGAGGCTAAACCCTAGAAGCTAGCCTCTTGTATGATTGTTGTTCTGTCCTAAGGACTAAAACCCTCCGGTTTATATAGGCACCAAAGAGGGTTAGGGTTACACAGAGTCGGTTACAATGGTAGGAGATCTACATATCCGTATCGCCAAGCTTGCCTTCCACGCCAAGGAAAGTCCCATCCGGACACGGGATGAAGTCTTCAACCTTGTATCTTCATAGTCAAGGAGTCCGGCCAAAGGTGATAGTTCGGCTATCCGGACACACTTCAATGACAACGAGTCCGGCACGCATTTTGTCTTCGGCATTGCAAGGCAGGTTCCTCCTCCGAATACTTCATAGAAGATTTTGAACACAAGGATAGTGTCCGGCTCTGCAAAATAAGTTCCACATACCACCGTAGAGAGAATAATATTTACACAAATTCAATCTGTTGACATATTTCGTGGCGTGACATCACACCACGGCCAAGCCTTTATTCGAATCGTTTTTACTGTCCCACCTCAGCGCGTTTAGCGAGGTGGTTTCCTTGACACGTCTTGTCAAAGCAGAGATCGTGTCCCCTCTATTCTGGGATTCTCATTAATAGGGGCATGGGTAACCTAGTCGTGCCCATTGGCACGTCTCCTCTATCGAAGGCGAGTCCCGAATGGTCACGAGGAAGGCTCTTGGTATTCAACCTCTTTATAAAGAGACCAAGGCTCCACCCCTTTCTTTCAATCTCAATCGAATCCGCCCCTCGCTTCGAGTTCCAACACCCAAAGCTCCAGATTCAGGCGCTTCGGACCTTCGATGATGTCCGGCTCCAACCTGCAAGGCCGGTGGATGCCTTCCTCCGTTACGGAAGAAGACGTGCTAAAGCTAAGAGACGGCAGGTATCTAACCGGCAAAATTTTGCATAGGTTGCCCGCCCAAGGGCAAGGTTATTCCCACTCCCAAGCCTGGTGACAGCGTGGTGTTCGTGTCTCACTTCCTTCGGGGGCTAGGCTTCCCGACGGACCCCTTCGTGAGAGGACTCATGTTTTATTATGGGTTGGAATTCCACGACTTGGATCCGGAGTCCATCCTCCACATCTCATCGTTCATTGTCGTGTCTGAAGCCTTCCTCCGCATTACCCTCACTTGGTTGTGGCTCAAGACCTTCAAAGTGGAGCCAAAAGATGATCGAGGGGCAGCCGCAGAGTGTAGAGGGGCTGTTATAAGAAGGAATCTTGATGCTCCGTGGCCGAGGCTCTTTCAAGAGGAGCTCAGCCTATGGCAACAAGAATGGTTTTATATCACAGCTCGGGGGCACCAAATGGGTGGCGCCACCTGCCTTCGCTCGGGTCCTCTACATGGTCTGGCGTCATGGGTCAATAAAGGACTTGGTGGGGGCCGTCCAGGGCGTGCCCTCGTTGTAGGGCCACATTCAAGACCTCCTAGAGAGATCACTCTGGTGCGTAGTAGCGCGGTCATCTGATTCTTTGCACCCACCTGCAAGCGTCGCCCCCTCACTGTGTGGAATTTAACCCGGAGGGACCACGAGCTCTCCAACATTTTATGGGCGCAACACCCGTGGAGATGTATAAGATTTTTTGGATCTGGCGATGTGTCGGACTTGACCGAGGATGCAGTCTGAGCTGCAATCGCCCGGATACTCAAGTAATTAGCCACATGCCGGACACGCTATCCCATATTCATCATGAATTTGCCCTCAAAGAGATGTCCCTTGAGCAGGAGTGGATAGCGAGAGCAAAGTTAATCAGTGTCGGCCCCCTTCACGAGACCACGCGGATCCGTGTTAACCAGGATCTTTGGAGATTCGCCTTGAAAAGAAGGTGGAGGGAACAAAAGCTACGCCTCCATGAAGGAGGCTGTCGGAAAAGTAGGGATTGAGAATCCCTCCATCCAAGGAAGAAGGACCGCCTCACGAAGACCGGAGACCATGGTCTCAAAGCGGGGAAGAAATCTTCATCGGAGGTCCTGGCAGAGAGATGCTTGACCGCGCGTGCCCCAAGGATCAGCCCTCCACCGAGCCGTAAGTAAAAAGGGGAGTTAAAGTAAAGGATATCCCTGCCTTATTTCTGATGAAGATAACCAAAATTTTACCTTGTAGTTCAGATCTCAGCCCTTCTCAGCAGAGCTCATCCCCGGGGGATCTTCGACCGGAGATGATAGAGAGCGAAACGCCTCCTCCTGCCGTACCGTCTTGCGAGGCGGGCGACCTTGAGGTGTCGTCGCGGAGGGTTTCTCCGAGTCCGGCGGGGCCGGAAGGCAGTCGTATGTCCCCCCAAAGCCCTCCGCGTCCGGCCTTCGGAAAAGGCCATCAGACCAGTCTGGCACCACCTGGTGTACGGTCGGAGGAGCTAAAGGAGCTGCTCGGGCGAGCGTCTATCTCAGAAGATCACCGTGCGTTAATGGGTACGGTGATTGAAAGGATTTCATCAGCTGAGAGTGGATTGCACGAAGCCGTCAAAGTTCTTGACAGGTTTTGAGTGCATAAAATGATGTACCTTCGACAGTTCCGCATATAAAATCATACTGTGTAGATAGTAGCCCACGAGGCTCGGTGTCTTTAAGAAATGATAAGCGCGCCGAGGATCATAATCCAGTATAATATGTCCCCGTCCTATGTAGGTGGCGAAGGGTCCGGTGGCTAGCGGATGATGAATTTGCCGAACTAAAGCGGCAACAGCGTGGCGGATGCCGACATCGCTTGTCAATAAGTGACAGCGAGTCACAAGGTATGCAATTTATCCGCGGACACCGGTAAGGGAGCTTGATACCGTGCCTTACAACATGTATGCTTGAT
This sequence comes from Aegilops speltoides, assembly GCA_021437245.1. Lineage (NCBI taxonomy): Eukaryota > Viridiplantae > Streptophyta > Magnoliopsida > Poales > Poaceae > Aegilops > Aegilops speltoides. The sequence goes on along the minus strand of JAHHZJ010001208.1, from coordinate 149,310 downwards.
GCGGATGGTGCGCTGCCATGGAGAACCGGTGGCTTCGCCCGAGCTAAGGGGCAGGCCTGAAAGAGTGATGCAGCTGCCTTGAAGGCGACCGAAGAGCTAAAAGCCGAACAGGCTGCTCACTGCCAAAGCAAGAATGAAATGGCCGAGATGGCCGTGAAGTTGAAGAATGCTGCCGACCGCTGCAAGCTTCTTGAAAAAGAAGATCTAGCGGTACAAGAGGACCTGAAGAAGGTCACTACCGAGGCCAAGGATGCTCGCTCTGCGATGAGAGCTATGAAGGAGGAGCTGCGTCAGGTCGGAGATATCGTGGCTGGAAAGCCCTTTCTGCTATGGAGGAAATTTACGGATCCTAAATATGCTTAGTTGGACCGACTGTGGAGTGCGGAGGATGCTTATCTGGACTTGGCGGCAAGTCATGGAATGCGGCCACGAACACTTCGAGATCAAAAGGATCACGAAATGGAAAAGGTTTTTTGGTCGCAGTTCCATAATCCAGAGCGCCCACTTCCATTAACCGGTCGCTTGGCCAAATGGGCGGAGCTGAATAGGTTATCCGGACTTGCCATGAAGGATGTCATGAGTCTTTTGTGGCCGAAGAGGCCCGAGCCGAAGAGTTATTTTGGCTTGGTGCAGCAGTTCCTTGGTGCGGTGCCACATATCAATGCAATGAAGAGGTCGGCATGCATAGAGGGTGCGCGGATGTCTCTTGCCCGTGTCAAGACATACTGGGCGGAGATGAAGGCCACCGATGTTGCATCCCAAGATTCGGACGAAAGCCGAGTACCTGTCGAGCACTATTTTCAGGAAGTTCTGCAGGGCGCTCGTTTAATAGAGACGCAATGCTCGAAGGATATTATGTTCGAATAACAAGTATTATTGTGAAACAATGTTTCGACAAAATATAAAAGCTTTTTATACTTGTGCCTTCAAGAATAAAAAATACCTCTTGTGCGGCCGTTAATGTATATGTGTATATAACCTGAAAGATGGCAGTCTTCGGCTTCAGGCCCCACGCATATGATGCGGGGGTGTTTGCAAAAGGTGCATTTTCACACTTGATCCAACATCTTGGTCCTATAAAGGAGGTGGTAGCGCGGCAAACTAGCCAACCGGACTATAATGCTTTATCACTTTCACTTAGCCATAGGAGTTTGATAGTGGGACTACTATATAGCCCCTAGGGGCAGCGCGCTCACCCGAATTCGAGGCACGTAAGTGCCTGACCGGGAAACGGCCCTTCGTTAAGGCGGAGGAATCCTCAAGATTCCGGTAGGTCATCGAGTGGTTGACCAGTCTCACGCTATATCATGACAGTCAGTTTTCGGCTTTCTCTCTTGAGGTGCTACTTTGGCGAACGAGGCACAATCGTAGTAGTTCTCTGGTGCCGCCTTAGCCGATAGAGCGGGCGTAAGGCAGCAAAACACGGGGCGAACAAACCCAACATTTGACCAAAGACATGATTGAGCTGATGCATATAAGGCCCTAACTCGAGGCGCGAACACTCCCTAAGGTGTTCGGTCTTTATAAAACGGGCGAACAACGCCCTTAGTAATAAGCCCTGGTGTCGAATGCAGCAAAAAATTCAGCGTGGCCCATGCCAAAACGCCAGCCTCCTCCTCGGTTATAACAAGAAACCAGGGGATGTGTATCAACAAGAAACAGTAAAAAAGGTTTACGCAGGGTCTTAATCTGAAAAGAATCCTTATCACGGGTCCCTACTGCTCGTCTGCGCCTGTGTCTCCATTGTGCTGTATCCTGGACAGGTGTAGCACGGTGTTCATCTTTAAAAAGAGAGGAACTTAGTTGAAAAAGTTCATGCAAGAATGTATGTTATATTAAATAAACAAAGTACAATTCAAAAAATGAATAAAATTGAGCTTTATTGTCTCTTGTTGTACATGCGCGGAGCCCCTTGTGCGGGGGTATGCGGCTAGTAAGCCCTTGTATGTTTACGCCGGACTCGTCTAACCGTGTCCGAGTGCAACGACCTGTTTAGGTGCTTTGATTAGTGAAGCGGTTTAGTGTGTGGCTGTCAAGGCAGTCACACAATCTTCCGCTCTCGAGGAACACTCGTTATTTCCCTTTAAGGAGATGATGCCTCGCGGACCGGGCATTTTAAGTGTGAGGGATGCATAATGCGTTATTGCGTTAAAGCGGCCGAAAGCTTTGCGTCCCAGTAGTGCTTGGTAGCTACATGCAAATGGTGCGAGATGGAAGTTTAACTTTTCGCGGCGGAAGTTGTCGGTGAGCGAACACAACTTCTAGCGATGAAAACCGATACATGGGCATATGGGCTGGCATTACCCTTGAAAGGAAGTGTTGCTATGGCGAATTTTGGCTGGGTCTATCCCCATTTGAGGATTGTGTCACGATATAGCAGGTTTAGATCCTTTGCCGCCATCCATTAGGACTTGTGTAAATTGGAGTCCGTCGATTATCGGATCTAATATCAAGGCAGTCCATCCGCATTCGGATACTTCTAGAGTAATCTGTTGGTCGAAGGTGATTGGTTTTAATAACCGGTGGCGGGACTCCTGCAGGATAGGCCGCATGGCGTGTATCTCTATAGGCGCCATTACATTTTTCCCTTTGTCACATAAAGTGAGTTCTTGTTTTGACTTCTTGTGGGAAATTCTTTTGTTTACCGGATTGCCTTTGCTTGTGGGGTTCGTCATCGTCCTCGCTTGGTGTGTGAGCCTTTGTGTTCGGCGTTGAGTTTGCGGACTGCTTGAAGACCCAACAATCTCTGTGGGTATGGTTTGTAGGCTTCCCGGGAGTACTGTGGATTTGGCATATCTTGTCCAAGATTTTGTTTAAGTTAGATAGCTCGTCCCTGTTATCTTTAAGGGGCAATTTTGTATGATTCTGCCGTGAGCATTTGAATCCGGCGTTGACTGCCGTGCTCTTCGGGCTGTTTCCCTTTGTCCGGCGCTGGTCCTTGCCGCGTCATGGTTTCCCGTTTCCATCCCTGACTTCGGATGTACTTGGGTCGCTGGTACCGCATCTTGCCAGCCAGCTATCCTCTCCCGTGCAAAAGCGGGTCATGAGGCTTGTTAATGCGGCCATTGTTCTTGGCTTTTCTTGGCCGAGGTGTCTGGCGAGCCACTCGTCTCGGACGTTGTGTTTGAAAGCTGCTAAGGCTTCGGCGTCCGGATAGTCGACTATTTGGTTCTTTTTTGTAAGGAATCTGTTCCAGAATTTTCGGGCTGACTCTCTGGGTTGTTGAGTTATGTGACTTAAATCGTCTGCATCCGGAGGTCGGACATAGGTCCCTTGAAAATTTGCCCGAAAAGCGTCCTCGAGCTCTTCCCAACTTCCAATGGTGTTTTTGGGGAGGCTTTTGAGCCAATGCCGGGCTGGCCCTTTGAGCTTGAGGGGTAAGTATTTTATGGTGTGGAGGTCATCTCCTCTAGCCATGTGTATGTGGAGGATGTAATCCTCGATCCAGACTCCAGGGTTTGTTGTTCCGTCGTATGCCTCTATGTTTACGGGTTTAAATCCCGCTGGAAATTCATAATCCAGAACCTCATCGGTGAAACATAGGGGGTGTGCAGCACCCCTATATTTAGGTGTACCATAATATTCAGATACTTGATGTGGTGCATTGCTTACTAGAGCTTGCTTTCTTGGCCCGTAGATAGATCTAACTGGGCCATCTTTTTGATGCGAATCCGTGTCCGAATCGCGTGCCGGCTTGTGTGCGGCGCCATTTGCCGTTCTATGTTTGCCATGGGGTCGTCTATCCGACCGGGTGGTCTCCTTGTTCTTTGATTGCGGGGGCTCTACGGCCTCCTCGTCAAATTCGGGCAGCAATTTTCGCTTCGGGTAGCTCTTTGTTCGGCGACTATCACCGTATTTGTCTGCGGTGTTGAGTACTTTGCTCCATCTGATTCTGAGTGCATCTTCCGCTGTTTTGAGCTTACCTTACCTTTTTGAGCGTCTTGTGATGGCGGCGAGCCTTTTGTGGAGGTTCTTCTGCTCCAGCAACTTGTCCGGCTTGAGATCGTCCGGACTATTATCTTCGCCGGGGACGGATTGTTTATCCAGGTTGTCCTGTTCGGACGGTTGCTTGATAGCATGTTAAATGCGTCCACGGTTAGCCCTGCTTTATGGCTGAGTGCATGTAGCTCTTTGTCTTTGTCGAGGCGGGACTTTGAGTGGTGCTTATGTCGCCGTTTTGACTGCTTTTCGAGGGAATGATCCCTCATGGCGTCCCGTTGTTCCTCGTCGTCACTCCTTTAGGTGTGTCCACCATGTATACATCGTGAGATGGGGTGGCTGTCCAGTGCCCTATAGGTATTGCTTCATGTTTGTCTCCTACATCATCGTCCATACCGTCGATGTCTTCGGAGTCGAAGTTGAGCATGTCGTTTAAACTTTCGACAGTGGCTACAAAGTGGGTGGTGGGTGGGAGTCGAATTTCTTCGTCGTCCGTATCCCAACTCTGCTGACCATAGTCCGGCAGGCTCTCGATAGAGAGACTTTCTTGAATTCAGGATGTCGCCAAAGGCGAAGTCTTGAAAGATGTCCGTGGTGGTGAACCCCATGATCTGCATGTCGGTGATTGGCGGTATGCGAAGGTTTGGAGTCGGAGAGGAGTCCATCGCCTTGAGTCACGAGCCGCCAAGGACAGGGTTGGTGTTCGCTCAATCGCCGTAGAGATAGCAGCCCCGGCGGTGTCCAGCCACCCGTCCTCGATTGGCGCGGTCGGCTCGAGCTAAGGGTCGGGCCGAACACTTTCGCGCCTCGAGGCCTTGTCTGGCGGCGAGCTAGATCATGCCCATCGTGACAATGGCCGCGCTTAGCGGCAGCTTCGAACCCGTCGAAGATCAAGTCTCCGCGACGTCGGTGTATAGTTCAAACTTCAAATCGACTGATGGCGGGCGTAGCTTTCAATCTTCTCGGATGGCCAAGCGAATTGGCCCGCGATGCAAAACCACGAATCGAAGATCTGTCCGGGGAGAAAAGTCTCACCCTGGACCGCATCGTTGTTGATGATCGGAGGAGCCATCAGGCCTAAAGATGATGACACAGAGGAACTCTCAATGAAAGCACCAATGTGGGTGTCAAAACCGGTGGATCTCGGGTAGGGGTCCCGGCTGTGCGTCTAGGCGGATGGTAACGGGGAGACAAGGGACACGATGTTTTACCGAGTTGGGCCCTCTCGATGGAGGTGAAACCCTACTCCGCTTTATTGATATTGATGATATGGGTAGTACAAGAGTAGATCTACCACGAGATCGGAGAGGCTAAACCCTATAAGCTAGCCTATGGTATGATTGTTGTTACGTCCTCTGGGACTAAAACCCTTCGGTTTATATAGGCACCAAAGAGGGTTAGGGTTACAGTCGGTTACAATGGTAGGAGATCTACATATCCAGTATCGCCAAGCTTGCCTTCCACGCCAAGGAAAGTCCCATCCGGACACGGGACGAAGTCTTCAATCTTGTATCTTCATAGTCCAGGAGTCCGGCCAAAGGTGATAGTTTAGCTATCTGGACACCCCCTAATCCAGGACTCCCTCAGCAGGTGAGAGGGCTTTTAAGTTGAGATGCTCTATAGAGAAACTGAAGCCTCCGAGGTTCAAATATATTGATGAGGCGAGGAAAGTAAATGATCTTGTTCTCAGCAAAGATTTTGTAACCAAATACCACGAGTAAGTTTTATGTGTGTGCCCTTCATCCTTTTTGTGTGTTTTGTTTTTAATTTTAATTTTATTGATCCCATTTGTGTATGTTTACTGCAGGAACGCCTTCTTTATGGTGAATAGTCCTTTTGGTGATGTCTATTTTTACACTATTGACTATATCTATAATACATTTGGGAAAGGAACTTTAATGGATTTGTATCTCATGGATTTTGTCATCAAGTACTGGAAGCAAGACCCTGAATTGCGTTTAGTTTATCATTCCGGTGAACGTGTGCTACTTTCACCTTTATTTATCACGGTAAACGTTTGCTGTCATTTTTTCCTATTGTACTGGTTTTTTCATGTCCATGCCTGCATGCATTGTTTATTCTTTTTTTCATGTCCTTTTTTTGTTCCTTTTTCTGTGCAGTACATTCTTCAAATGGAAACCTTTGTGGCGAGAGATGATGATCAAAACCCTGTGGTGCCAGTTGTGCATAGCCCGTTTGTTTTAGAAGATGCAGTTAAGCAGTTCAAGGTTTTTGTGAGCGACGACGCAAACCTGTTGGATGCAAAACTGGTAAGTTCATTGTTTTTCGTCATTTATTTTTCAGGTTTGTTGCATTTCTTTTTATAGTTATTTTTGGAACAGTGGTCCTGGTGCTACGTGTCAAAAGAACTTTTCATTTCATTTTTGTTTTTTTGATGTGAACAGATTATGATGCCGCACTCCAAGGATGGTCATTATTCCTTATACACGATGGACCAGCATCACTAGGCGCTTGATATCCATGACAGTAGGAAGTACACTGGCCATCCTGATGTCACGACAAAGTGGCGCAGGACTGACTACCACTCAGATTGCACTGAAGTGGTATGTCATTTTTTCTTGCCAAGTGCAAAGCTTTTTTGTGTTTCTGCTATTGTATTTTTTTTATAAACTGCACATGCAATGTTAGCACACATAGAACCACACTTGTTTATGTAGTGCACTGCAACATATGCGTGACAGAACTGCATTTTCTCACACCCCCCATAATCTGTGTAAAAAAGGGTAAAAAGAAATGACCTCGCGTGCATTTAAAAGAGAGACTGTCTAGACGTTTGAGAACAACTTTTGTATTTTTTTGGTGCGTCTGAATAGCAACTTGATCTGTGATGTGTGTTATTTTTACCTTGTGCTTCCTTTTTTGCCACATGAGGAGGATGACTCAGCTGCTGAAGGCGATTTATGGTGACATAATGTATAAATCGAAGAACCACCCTGACTGGGTTAAATAGGCAGAGAAGCCGTCTTACCCGGTCGTGCCAGCGCAGGGAGCAAACGAGTGCGGAATCTATGTTCTTAGGATGATGCAGTTGTATGACGACCAACGTCTAGTTGAGAGAATTATGAAATCCGACGTAACACCTTCTCTGTTTTATTCTTTTTCTTGTTACTTTTTTTATTATTTTAATTTTTTCACTTTTTTGTTCTTTATGACAACCTTTTTTTAATCACTGGTCTGCATTTTTTTATTTTCTTTTTTCAGCCTGCTGTTGAAGATTGGAAGGTGGAGTACATGTTCCAGCTGCTGTTCAATCCTTTGAACATGTTGTGTTATGAAGACATGCTGCTTGAGCTATGAGATCTGATTGCGGACCTCGTGCTCACTTCCCTGTCGCATTCGCAGACGCATTCGCAGACACAGTAATAGTCATTTTGGCATTGTTTCTACTGGGTAAAAGCCTGTGTATGGACAAGAAATAGGGTTCATGTTGTGTATTGTGTGCTGACTAAGGTAGATAATGTATGAAAAAGACTTTTTTTTCCGTTGTTGTGTTTTTTCGTGTTCTTTTTGCAGTAGTGTATATGGACGAATTTGTATGTGTATGTGTATTTTATATAAATAACTCATACAATATATATGTGTATATTTTTATTTTATCGACGACCACCTTCTGTGTGAACTGGCATTTGTCACACTTATATGTATCGTATGTGTTCCATAAATTGCATCGCATGTGATGCCGAACTTCTTTGTCCAACAAAAAGCACTGTATTTTTGTCTACAAGTTTAGTGCTGCACCTGTGTGTATCCCGAAAATGCATTGCTTTATGATACTGCACTACTTTTTTGCCTAACCAAATGCACCGCTTTTGCCTAAAGTTGCGTCATGCAGTTGGTTTTTTTATTGTTTGTACAGTAAGGTAGGGGGGTTGCCCCCCCATTTTTTAGTTGTCTATAGATTTGTATTGCTCATGTACGCATTGCGTGCGTTAGCGCGAGGTCGAGCAGGGGGTGGGGAGGGGGGGGGTCGTGACCCCCCTTCCCAACCCTCTGCGAGGACAAGCCTAGAATGAGCCGGAGCAGGCGCTGACGCAGCTTGCCGCGGCGCCTCATGCATAGGCGAGTCTGTCACACCCCGTCGCCTCCCTGTCTATCTTAGGGGTGTGGTCTGGGGTTGCGTGCGTCTTATTGTTGGAAAAACAGAATGTCCACACTGCGCCTGTCAACCAAGCGCACTGCGTGCGTTAGCGCGAGCGGCGGGGGGTGAGGAGGGGTGTGACCCCTCCCCACCCCTGCGAGCGAGCTCAAACAAGCCGGAGCGATGCGGCGTGCGTGCAGGTGCCGCATGCGTAGGTGAGTCCTCCACACCCCGTCGCCTCCATGTCTATCTTAGGGGTGTGGCTCTGGGGTTGCGTGCGTCCTATTTTTGGAAAAACAAAATGTCCGCACTACGCTTGTCAACCAAGCGCACTGCATGCATTAGCACGAGGCCAAGCAGGGGGTGAGGAGGGGGTCGTGACCTCCCTCCCCACCTCCATGCGAGGCCGAGCCTGGAACAAGCCGGAGCAGGCGGCGACGACGCGGCGTGCCGCGGCGCTGCATGCGTAGGCGAGTCCGTCACACCCCGTCGCCTTCCTGTCTATATTAGGGTGTGGCTCTGGGGTTGCGTGCGTTCTATTGTTGAAAAAACAGAATGTCCGCACTGCGCCTGTCAACCAAGCGCACTGCGTGCGTTAGCACGAGGCCGAGCAGGAGGTGGGAAGGGGGGTCGTGACCCCCTCCCCACCCCCCTGCGAGGCCGAGCCTAGAACTCGCCGGGAGCAGGGCGGCATGCGGCATGCTTGCGCGCCGCATGCGTGGCGAATCCTCCACCCGTCGCCTCCCTGTCTATCTTAGGGGTGTGGCTCTGGGGTTGCGTGTGTCCTATTGTTGGAAAAACAGAATGTCTGCATCACGCCTGTCAACCAATCACACTGCATGCGTTAGCGAGGCGGCGGGGGGGGGAGGGTCCCCACCCCTGTGAGGCCGAGCTGAAACAGCCGGAGGCGGCGGTGGCGTGGCGTCTTGCGCTGTATGCGTAGGCGAGTCCGCCACACCCCGTCACCTCCCTGTCACACCCCATGCGCCTGTCAAGCAAGCCAGGGTGTGACGTGGGATTGTTTTGAAAAAATAGTAGCCAAGTGAAAAGATTCGCCAAGTGGAGCAGGCGGTTTGACTCGGGCTAGCCGTTGCAGTGTTCTTAATTGGCTGGAAAAAATAATTGTCTAGGTGAACTGCAATGCTTTATTGACAGCACATCTTCCATCCGTCTTGGATCGCACAGCCGGTTGCATTTTTTAGGTGAGAAGTCTTGGAGTTATTGCTAGTTGTTAAATCGTTGGGCTTTTGTTTGTTTTGGGCTGTGAGAATTTGTTGCGTCCGTTGGGGTGTAAGACGCATTGGGCTCAACTCGGCCTGTGAGCACGGCTGGTTCCAGGTGCGCTGTGTGTGCGCTCTAATATTTAGTCCCACCTCGCCGGCGGAGATCGCGCTCGACCTGTTTATAAGCGCTGGTGAGGCATATCTGTCAAACTCCTCTGGTTACTTATGTGGGTGCTTATACTTGGCACTCGCTGCTCTACGGTCTCTGACCTGTGGGCCCATGTGTGCTCGGCCCCATGCATTGTGGCTCAGAACGGCTCGCCTACTGTGGGTGCAGACCTATTACGGGACTGACTGGGGTCTGGTTGCAGCTGGTTGGTCAATTTTTTTCCTTATCTGAAGCATTTTTTCTTTTTGGAGTATATATATTTCATGGTAGTCCAAATGATGTCATTTGTACTGCTTGCACCAACGTTGAGTATTACCTTTGCTGTAGTAAAGTGCATGTGTTGTGCGATTACACGAAAGTTCTTCTGACCCCTCTTGTTCTACATTTATGCATGTACTGCACTTCATGTATACACTTTGTGAACTGCCTTATATTTGTTCTGTGAACTGTATTCATGTTTGTTTAGAATGGGGTGCGGATTATATGTTTTAGAAATATTAACATTAATGTTCTTTTTCTATAATTACTATTTGTGGACTGCATGTGGACACATGTGTACTGCTTATTTTTACCATTGTGAACTACATTAATCTTTTCTTTTTTAGGTATGAGTTGTAGTCAGATTACTTAATTTTTTTTGTTTAACGTTATTTTTGAATATGTTTTGTATGTGAATAGTATGTTTTGGTATCACACATTAATTTTTTCAAAGTTGTCTAGATACTTGTTCTAATACAAACTAAGTTCTGGGAAAGCAGTTGATCACAAGCAAACTGACAATGTTTTTACAAAAGAAATGTTTTTTTGACGGGAAAGTTTACTTTATTAATCAAAGGATAGCAACATCGTCTGCTAAAAGATTTACAATGAAATCAGGCAGGTCATGAACCTAGCGATAAGGATTATTAGCATGACCCCAACATGCTAACTCATGAGCTACAATATTTGACTCTCTAATATAGTGCTCAATAGTAAACTTCCCGAAATCTTCGAGATAACTGCGACATTCATCCAAAACTGGTGCTGCCACCATAGAGTAGCCTCCATTTAGTTTGAGTGCCTCCACCACCGTGATATTATTTGATCTTACTATCACATTATGGCACCCTGTTTCCTTTGCTAGCTTCATTCCTTCTAGTATAGCTGCGGCTTCAGCTGTCTCAACATCAGCTACATGTTCTAGTGTTGTTGTCGTTGCAGACATGAAGTTTCCACGATAGTCACGGATGACCACTCCACAAGATCCTGCATAATCTCCTTCACTGAATGACACATCGACGTTAATGACCATCTGACCAGCGGAAAACCCCGGCCAAATGTTCACTTTGGTGTCATTTTTGTTCGTGCTCCACGGGCCTAGTTCAAAGAAAGGGCTGCCACTGCTATGGCCATTCGCACTGGAGAGGCAACATCCTCACCTTGCACAAACTGTCTCCGTTGCCACCATATATACCAACATGTTGTGGTGAACAACTCCGGTAGCTCAAGCACGCCATTGTATTATCTTCGAAAATAGATATCACAGAGGAAAAACTCTATAATTGCTGAACCCGCTCGATCCATTTGACAAGCGAAATTTATATCGTCTGCGACCCCCAGAGATCTCCACACTTCTTGCGATCTGGTACATTTAAATAGCATATGCGCGAGATCTTCTGCTCCTTTTGAACAAAACATACAGTAAGATAAATTCCCCACATGACGGTTCATTAGCACACTACGGCATGGTATTGTGTTATGTAGACATCTCCAGATGTGAATTTTTATTTTCGCTGGCACTTTCAAATTCCACAAGATTTTCCAAACTTGATGCGGTGCCATAGATGATCGGACCAAGCTGTTATCATGTGATGCATAGTTCATCTCCCACTGTTTATAGTAAGCAGAGTGTACTGAAAAAACTCCGCTCTTTGTTAGATGCCATGCCACATAGTCTTCAGTTTCCACATGAAATAATGGGATTTGCAGAATCCGTTCTGCGTCAATGTTCCAGAAGTTGTCCCGGATCAGTTGCTCATCCGATTCCCCCGTAATTGGGTCTATGAGCTCGTTCGCCTTTGAGAGAACTCGGTTTCCATGGACTGTAAGGATTTTCTTTGATGCACTGTTTTACAAAAGAAATGTTCGATATGAAGCAACAGACATCATCAAAAGCTTGCATACATGAAACAAAGAATAACACAATGACTAAAGTAATGTGAAACTAGACATAGCCCTGATTATTTCTAGTTGTTGTATTGGATTACAACCTTGTTCTTCTTCTTTGCTTCTTGGTCTCTTTTTGCCCTGTCCAGTCCCATTATGACATCGTAGATGATTCTCCATGACTCATATGTTTCAAATGCATCTATTGCTGCATACTTGATAAGCTTTTCTAGCAGCGGACAAAATCCCCACAGAGTATGGTCCTCCTTGTGGTTAATTTTTTTCTTCATGTCATGGTAGTGAGTGTCTATCATCCTGCCGGCCACATCAGCCAAAGAGTCAAACTTCTTTTTATTGTATGGGTCTCTCCATTCCACCTGAATATCAATGTAGTTATCAGAGTTGATCTCCAAACCAGATACCTTCAGCTTGCTTTTGTCCCCTTCAATGGCGAATCCGACGAAGTTGTACTCACCATTCATGAGGAATTTGTCTAGTTCCATAGGCCTGCAATATTTTTGTATAAAGTGAATATAGTTTATTTCTTAGAACTACCAATGTTTTTTTGTTTTTCTAAAACTTAACTACAATATGAATATCTAAATCTATTGCATTGAGTAGTTGCTAATACTTTGTTCAACATAACTAGTAAACCTGATAATAGATTGCATAAACAATGCATGTTTTGTGCATGCTTGTATTCTTGAACTGAATTTCATACATGTTTTGTATAGTAATGTTGCAGTTTTCTATTTTTAGCCAAATAATTTGTATTCGGTAAAACAAAATAAAACTACGTGTATTACTAGATCATATAATTCAAGAATTGAACACATGAGTGACATACATGGAGCCAGATGAAAACTGTCATTGAATTCATATGCCATGCTTAACAAAAATGAGAACCAAAGTTTAAATATTTGGCAATTGCAGTGAAGAACATTTCGACTCAATATTGACAAGCAATAGTTCAGATTGATAGTTATTCTGATCTGTCTTTAGCTGCAGAGATGTGGTAGACAAGGCATTCTTTTTCTACGCATAGCTGGAGCACTGCTGCCCGCTGTAGCTTCACGTAGTGCGTGTACTCGACATCAACGCCGACTAGTTTGACGGGCATTCCACCGAGTTTCCTCCTAAACGTGGAAAGCATCTTGTCCACGTCTTCACCCTTTCTTGTGCAAACGACGTGGAGCTTGTGGTTGCCGTGGAGGTCGACATCGTGGAGCTCCCTGGTGTAAGTGCGATGCTGCTTGTATAGAGGGGCATCCGCCATGACTCTCCTGTGCTCTCTCGTGTTTGTTCTGGAGAGAGAGGTTAGTGAAAGGAAGTGTGGAGAAGAAGATGCAATGGGGGGTTTTGGGGGGACATAGCAGTTGTGTTTTCTCCTCTGCTCTCCTCTGCTCTCCTTGACAGGACGTGGGAGAGGTGGAGCGGGGTGGGGCTCTGTTTTAAGTTACATGGCAACTGCAGAGAGGTTCTGCTATGAGGAGGCTTTGTTAGTGCGTTGGAAATCCGGAACGTCGTCGCCTCTTTTTTCGTCACTAGTTCAAGATATTGACGCAACTGTCAAAAAATGTGATGATTGTGCTTTCGGTGAATTTTCCAAGTCAGTGCACTTCTTTGCTATCAGAACAGAACTGCGTATGTCCACATAGTGTACTGCATTGAAGTGAAATTTATTCTTCGTACACTGAATTATATCGGATTAGGATTCACACAGATGTACGCACATTTAGTTTTTTGATGGAGTTCTTTCTTTTCTTCTCTTTTTTTGGTGGTAATACAGCTTTTGTTTTGATGGAGGGTTGTGTGGGCAGGGGTGTCAGACTTCTTTGCTTAAGTAACAGGGCTCCCTTCTTCATTTCAGCCATACTGCATTGCAGAGTGAAGAGAACTGCAATTCAGAAAAAAAAGAATACTTCGTGCTTCCACGTGGAGAACTGCATTGTTGTATGTCGCGAACTGCATTTGTATGTTTACTTCTGTCTTCCTGCGTTTTATTTATTAATAGCGAACTATAGTTTCTGGTAGTGCCGACGCACATTTTTGTAGTTGTTATTCATTTAAAAAATGTTTCTCATTTTTCTCTGATGTTTTATTTTTGAACTTACTGTTTTTTCTTAGTGGGCCTTGTTGGCCCTGTGTTCGGGTAGTGAAGACGCATTGGGCCCAAGTCGGCCTGTGAGCACGGCTGGTTCCCGTCGTTGTGTCTTGACCTAATGTTTAGTCCCACCTTGTCCATTGAAGGCATGCCCGGCCTATTTATAAGCTATTTGGTGAGGCTGCGTGTCGAACTCCTCAGTTACTTAGTTGAGGCGCTTATACACGGCGCTCATTGCTCTATGCTCTCGACTGTTGGCCCATGTGTGGCCGGCCCCATGCATTGTGACTCAGAGCGACTCGCATATACAGGTGCAGACCTACTACGAGACTGGCTGGGGCCAGTTGCACTGGGTGGTCAATTTTTTTCGTTGTATTTTTTCTCTTAAGTATTTTTTCAATGTCAGGCGTGCCTTTGTTTAATAAATCACCGTGCCTTTGCATTGATCGGGTTACATCTTGCATGTGCCTTGCATCCATTACTACACATGTTTGCGCTACATTTTTGTGCACTCCATGGGTAGCATTTTTCTTTATTGTTTTTCCTCTTACGTATCCTTTTTTCTAGTGTACGGGTGTGCACTACTTTGGTGCCTCTATGCGCACTGCATTCGTCATAGTCTTGTGCTGCAGGTGTACACATTTTGCACTGCATGCATCCTTCTTTGTGCCAAAGTTGTGACTGGTTATGCCAACGCTGCAGACTGCATGACTTACATTTAAGGACTACATCAAGTGCAGTAATTTCTGCTTTGTGCACTGCGCAAAAGTGCTTCTCTTGTGCTTCATTTTGAGCATGTACTGCACTTCATGCACACATATAGTGAACTTCCTGGTATGACTTTGGAGAACTGCACACATAAAATGGTTTGTGGATTATAATTTTTTAGAGAATTATTATTTAATGATTTGCGGTTAGTTCGTGGGAATTGCTACAGTCAAAGTACACCTTCTTTTTCGGTTCCTTTTTCTTTGGTAATATAAGCCTTTATTGATTGTCCTTTATTCTTGGTAACATAATTTTCACTAACTCTCCTTTAATTTTCAGTTTTGACCTTTTTGCATTCCTCTTCTATAAATGCAGGCTAACTTCTACCCTTCCTTTGCAGTTCATTTCTCCTCTAGTCGCAAGTTCTCTCCTTTCTCCAGACTCTCTTTATTTTTTTACTTTTCTAGGTTTTTGTTGCAATGGCACTAGGCCCCTACGCGAATCTATTCTACTGCGGCCATGGTTGTGGTGTGCCGACGCACTGCAGTTGTTCAGCTTGCTCGTAGGCCCGTCGTGCTCGTCGTGCGGGGAATGTATTGTGCCGAACTGGGCGAGCGGAGCAACTTGCATATGGCACAGTATTCATGGAAGGATTGGATATGGGCAACATCAACGTTTCTGCGTTCTATTCTGCCCTGCTTCGTCGTGGCCTTGGCCGCACAAGTCCTTTTGTCCACCAGCTTACGCCAACAGATGTGGAGACTCACTACAAGATGGTATGTTTCGTTAGATATGATTTTTTTTCTTTGTGTTTTCTACTTTTTTGTATAATTTCATTCTATTCTGAACTTCTAGTATTTTAGGAACGCACTTTTTTTTGTTTTTTGAAGTGTACTGCACTGTGTTCTTATTTCTTGTTTTTATTTTTTTTGCTTGTGTGCATGCAGCTTGTGTTTTAGTTTGCATGGTTACAATATGTGAACTGCTTATATATTAGCTGAGCACTACATGTTTCCACATTTTTTCCCAATTTGTATGGTGTGTACTACATGTAGCTAGTCTCGAGTACTGCATGATAGTTCAAAGCGTACTGCATATTTGCAAGTTCCATACTGCATATTAAATTGCATTTTATCTGTACTGCTTGTTGGACTGTTGTGCACTTCATCTAGCCCGTGTTTGTAGTGTGTGTAGGTTTTTACCGCTCTGTGCACAGTATGAGAATTGTACTGCTAGTATCGTTCTCAAACAGTTTTATTATTTTTTGCAGAAAATTCCTCAACGAGCTGTTAGGTATCTCTGGCTCAAGAATAAGGGAATTTTCCAAGTTGTTCTTGGTAATGGACACCTTAAACCAGCCAAGTACCCTGTAGGCGTTGACGGGCGACTGTGTCTGCAGAAAGGGTGGAAGGACTTTGTCATTGATAGTGGCCTGAAGTCTGAGCAAGTTGTTGTCCTCAACTTCTTTGAACTCGAGGATTGTACGGTTAGAATCATGTTTGACATGATTGGTTAAGGTTATGAGGTTGATTTGTAATAAGTACTTCTGCGTGTCGAACGCTTCATCTTTTTGATGTGTTTTGTAATAAGCACTTTTGTGATCTGAACCACTTCGATTATTATTCTGAACTTTGTGCTCCGAGTGAGCTAACTACATTTTTTACATGGTTTTTGAATCAAAATGTGTCAATGTTTTACTCTAGACTGCTATATATATATATATATGGTATACTATATATACCATTTTCTCTTTACATGGTTTAGTTGAATAACTCATAGTCAGCGGGAAATTTGTGTTTACACAAAATTTAAACTGATACATAAGTCATAGAGATAAGCAAACTGCTATGCATATGATTAATTTATCAAAGTTCATCTATTTGGTTGTTAACCTGCTGCTTCTCCGCGGTGACTGGAGCGTGTCTAATGTCGCACTTTCTTTTGTTTTCCATGGCGGTGTTGCTGGTTCTTGTCTCTGCACCGTTGTGTTTGTAGCCCCTCGTGTGCTAGTTGATGGCTGCTTTGGTTTTTCAGCGCTGCGAACTGCATCCTTCTTTGCTCCCCGCGTGCTGGTTGTTGGTTGCTTTCGTTTTCCAGTGTTGTGAACTGCATCCTTCTTTGCTCGCCGCGTGCTGGTTGATGGTGGCTTTTGTTTTCCAGCGTTGTGAACTGTATCCTTCTTTGCTCCCTGCGTGCTGGTTGATGGTGGATTTCATTTTCCAACACTGTGAACTGCATCCTTTTGTGCTCCTATTGTTTTTTGAAAGTGGTGTCATTCTCGGTTTTTTCTCTACAACAGCATTCCCTTGTGGTGGTCTTGTTGGCATTGTTTCTTCATGTTCTTCGTCCTCTTCACTCTCTTCACTCTCCTCTTCCTCTTCCTCATCTTCATCAAATGTTTCTTCATAAGCCACTTCTTCTTCAGTTTCTTCACGTTCTTCGTCATCTTCCTCTCTTCTTCTTCCTCCTCTTCTCCATCCGCTTCTTCATAAGCCATTTCTTCTTCAATTGTGTCACCATCTTCTTCTTTGATTTTATCTTCTTCGTCTTCCTCATTTTCTGATCTTGTTCTTTTGGGGCAGGTTCTTGAATTGTGTCTCTTCCTATTTTTGCAGATGCTACAACATCTCGGTTTCGTCCATTTCTTAGTGTTGTGAGTGGAATTTCTGTTTGGCTGTGCATTGCCATGTCCTCGTTTTTCTTGTTCATGTCTTTTTGTACATGTCCTGGAATTGTGGCCGCTAATTTCATTACATGTCTTACACCTTCTTATTCCCAGTGGGTGACCATCACTGTCCAGCTCAGGCTGTGGCTTACTGTTTTTTTCATCATTTTTCTCCTTGCATGCAACCTTTTTCTGGGTTGCATCGCCGCTTCCTTCCTCTTGTGTTTGAAACAGGAGGTGGAAGAATTGTTTGTTTTTTGATAGCACTAGTTCTGTTGTGTTCAGTATTTTCTACTTGCTCGGCATTATTGTCATGCTGGGATTTCTCTGCTTGCTTTAGTTTTCCTTCTTCTTCTTCTTATTATTATTATTCTTCTTCTTCGTTGAGCACATCAACTTCCTCGATCAGTGCCCTCATACCAGATAACGCTGTGTGGCACCCAGCGTCGGACCTTGTCGCTCTATTTGCAAGGTCCATTGCTGTTTCTGTCAGCAATTTTCTACGGCAAAAAAGCAAGGTTCCATCTGATGATGTTTGTTCTTAGTCTCTTCTATGAAACGTTGCATTTGATCTTGCGTTACGGGTGTATCTTTTCATGATGTACACCTCAAGAATCTTGAGTACTCTCAAATGAGAAAGCATGCATAACACATGGACGCAAAAGAGCCCTGCAGACAAACACATGATTTCTTTTGTTTTGTAAGTGAGCTACATGAAATTAATAAACATATATTTTTCGTTATTTGTTCATTTTTAAAGAAGTGAACTTCATTTGGTTTTGTGAATTACTCATGCATGTGGACTTTTAAAGTTCAGTAAGTGAGCTTTCGTGCATTTCTATCAGAAACTAGTTTTTTTGCTAGGAGTCTCACCTGTGTGTGTCTAGAGTTTGCACTCACATTCATAGACACCTTTTTTTCCTCAGCGACCACTTGGAAATTATGCCTTGCCCAGTCAAATGCATCTGATCTGTTGTAGTGGTGTATGAGATACTTTGTCGGGTTCTCAGGGCACCGTTCTACTCTGAATACAATGCTACGGTAGAGTGTTTCTTTGAAATCTGCAAACACTGCCCTTGTATACACTTTTGATAGCTGAACTTCGAACCCAAACTTGGTTGTTGTTTTTACCTCTGACTGCATGATCAGAAATGCACTGTTACGAACCAGAGAAATGAAAAAATTGTTTGTTTTGTAGTCATTTTTAGCAGTTTTTGATTGATATTTTGTTTACCTCATTTGCTACTATCTCTGCGCGCTCGACGGCCTTCCTGGTCTGAATGCACTTGTCCACCTGTTGAGCAAACATATGGAGATCATGCTTCTCTTTGACAAATTTTTTCTTCAGTATGTGGTTCATGCTCTCGCTTCTCTGTGTGGAAGTCATCCGAGCACAGAAAATTTCCTTGTAGTAAGCCGAGATCCACTCGTGCCTGTCATCTTACAGCGAATTCATCACTTCGTCATCTTGCAAGTTGTATCTCTGAATGAGGTTCTTCCGTGCTCATTCAAATTCTGACGGCATTAGTGGGTGGTTCAGCACCGCATTGAGTTCATCCTTGAGTTTCTCGTGTGCCTTATACATCAAGGAGATGTGGTCTTTGTACTTCTTCATGATATGCCACTGACACAGCTTATGCAGAGTATGCGGGAGGATATTTTTTAATGCTAGCTTCATCGAAGAACACTGGTCTGAGAAGTCACAAATAGTGTTTTTTATTAAGTTGTTTGTGTGTGTGTGTGTAAGATAGATGGCAGAAATATAAGTGCACCGAACAAACGTAAGTATGCAGGTGTTGTTGTTTTTTGTACCTGTGAGCATGCAGATTGGCGGCTTGTTGTTCATACACCTCAGAAATGTTTTGAAAACCCACTCAAATGATGGTATTGTTTCATCTCGCACGAGGGCAACATCAAATATGGTGCTTTGTAGATGATGGTTCACTTCCACAAAGACTCCCAGCAGCATGTGGAATTTGTTAGTTTTATACGTCGTGTCAAATGTAACGCAGTCTCCAAAATCTTCGTACGATCCTTTGAACCTTGGATTGGCCCAAAAGACGTTTCTTACACGGTTATCTGCATCAATGTCATAATCATAGAAGAACTCTGGGTTTATCTTCTGCATTTTCTCGAAGAAATCCAGAAGTTTCTTGACATCACCTTTGGACTCTTCTCTGGCAAACTTCTGTTTCCTGCATTTTCAAACACAATGCAAACTCATCTCATCAAACAGGGAATAATTACCGACAGAATGCTCAAGAGATATGCTCTATGACGTGCTTACTTGTTTACCCAGTCGCGGCTAGTATGTCCCATGTACTGCAGACCACCGGACATACGCAACAGCGTCGACATCATCTGAGCATGTGTGTGGTTGTCCAGTTGCATGTCTTTCACTAACTGGTCTATCAAAGGATCGTCTTTTTTGTGCGATCGCATGTGCAAAAGCATCCCGGGGCTTTCCAGCATCTTGTGATTGTGGTTGAGTTGAACCATTTCTATCACAAATTTGCCATCCTTCCTCTTTTTGACTCTAATCTTTGCCTTGCAGCCAATCCTTTATGATGTCTTCTAACGTATTCAGTGATAATCTGACATAGTCTGCTTGTGCGTCCCTTCTCTTGAGCAGACAGTGTAGGCATTTGTCCTGTGTTTTGCCCTCTTGCGTATGCCAACCCCTGCACATCTTGCATAATTGTTGTAGAAGTCCCATGCCTTGTCGTACGTGGTGAACTTCATTCCAGCAGCAGGTATGAGGTTCAGCGGCATGTTTTTATCATGCATTAATTGCAATGCCCTTTGAGATAATTTGTTCTGTTCTGTTTTTTAAATACGAGGAGTGCATATGAGTTTAATAAAGCATTGCAATGTTCCTAAGTTTTCAGAAGAATCCACTGTATTAGATGCTATGTCAAACCTCACAAGAAATATCAGTGTGCATTGCAATGTTATCTGAATGGACTGCAACTATTATTATTATTTTTCAGAACATAAACTTACATGTGTGTAGAGCCGTTCACCCAATGGTGTTTGCACCTCGCCGGGTTGTATTGGACATGGCGGGGTTATAGCAGATCTGTGTAGTTGAGGATCTCGCGGCGGCAATAGTGAGGAGGATTTGTACATGCTGTTTACTTTTGACCGAGGCACCGTTGGTGGTCGCAGTGTCGAAGTTGATGCAGTAGGTCTGCTTGGATCTCTGTTTTCGGTGCAGCAGGTGGACGCTGAGCTCTGTTTTGGGGTGCAGCAGGTGGACGTGGTGGTAATCCAGTGTTGTGACGATGTCTAAGTGGATTGGTTTGAAAATTTTGGAGCAGTGGCACATCATCATAGTCATAATCATCATCCGCTGCAACATCGTGTTCAACTGCATCATCATTGTCTATTCGGACATGCTGTCCAAACGTAGTGAACTCGTGCTTATACTCTGGGTTGAGAACTGTTATTGGCTCATCTTCATTGTCATCATCTTCATCATCCCGTTGGTGAGTGCCCTCCCAGACGAATGTGACATCATCGTCATCTTCGACTACATCTTCTTCCTGAAAAAATCTTCTTCCGGAGAGTATTGCACCCTGTTTGTTGTCGTGAAGAATCCTCGAGGAATCTCAGGGGTAACCCAGCCAGTATCTCTTTCAGAAGAAGCTTCACTCTTCTGAAAGTTGTTGTTCTCAGTGTTGTCAATTATGCGTGGTATTTTGTATCTGCTGAATGTCATTTCCTACACACAAAATGACCGAGCTGCATTGTCAGGTTAAATGAACTGAATCATGCAAATTGCAATGTGTTCAAAATGGTACTGCCGAAGTATTGCACGCTGACTACATCACCCCACAAGGTGAACTGAAGCAACCGCACTACATCTTATCTGTAATGAACCTATACAAGCGTACTGCATAACCGAGCAAGTGCACTGCATTTTCCCCTGCAACGAACCGAAGCAACCACACTGCATAGTTTTTGTAGGCGTACTGTACTGCTTGTACTGCTTTGTTTGGAATAACTAAACTGAGATGGTTGAGGAAGTGTACTGCTTACCTCATGTTGCAGTGATTTCTTGCGTTTGCAGGAGGAAGTTCCCTTCTCGTCCGTCTGCATAACTTTCACGTTCGCCCATGCAGTCCACTTGCCCTTCAGAAGTTCATGAGCAGTCTGGACGTTGCTCAAGGTGAACCAATATGGAGGATTTGCTTTGAAGGTCGTTGCAGACTTATTCCAAGAAGCTGCCGTGGATGAAGGAACCTTGCGCAAAGTCCTCCTTGCTTGAATTGGTTTGATGTCGAGGCAGCACCAATCCACATCTGATGAAGTACAGCTAATTCCAGGCCCGGAGGAGTTCAGTGGCGGCGCTACTGAGCTGTTGTCATGGAAGAAGGCCGATATGCTGGTGTGGGATGTGTTGCTCGGTTGCTACCGCAGAAGAAGGCCGAGAGGCGACGGGCGGCGTCATTGCTTGGCCGCCGCTGTGGAAGAAGGCCGGGAGGGGAGGGGTGGCAGTGCTCGGGCGCTGCATGAAGAAGGCCAGAGGGAGGGCGGCGGCGCTTCGAGCCACCCTGGGAAGAAGGCCGGGAGGGGAGGGGCGGCGGCGCTCCCAGGCCGCTGCCGCAGAAGAAGGCCGGGAGGGGAGGGGCGGCGTCGCTCCCAGGCCGCTGCCGTGGAAGAAGGCTGGGAGGGGAGGGGCAGCGGCTATTTGTTGGGGGTGTGCAGAATAAGGCTGGTGTTATTATAATAAGACTCCTAAGGGGTGTTATCATAATAGACCCACCCTATATATATACGTAACAAAATAAGATATATATATATATATATATATATATATATATATATATATATATATATGCATTCTTATAGAAAAAAAGAACTGAGCTGTGCGTCGTCTTGAAAAAACAAACATAACTTGGGCTCCTGATGTTATAGACAAGCTAGGTTGGGAGGCCCAGAGGCTGCTTGATCCAAAAAAACGTTGAAACATGTCGTGGGCTGCCCATGTTAAAAAAATGAGACCAACCCAAGGGCTAACCCTCGTTGGCATTTTTATAGGAGAAACTCCGCGAGCACCACACGTCCAAGCCGGGACTTGAACTCGGGTGGGCTGGCAGCAACCTCAGCTGCTCAGCCAACGAGTCGGCAGCCCGTCCTCGTGGGCTGCCCATGTTAAACAACAAAACCTAGGCCATGGACCTGGTGGGCCTGGGACTATCAGCCTCTCGACGAACAGTTGTCTCCCGATTCCTCTTGTTTTGTTGACCATGTTGGGAACGATAGACAGCGGCGCCACGGCGACAGCACCAAGGTGGAGGACAACATCGAGACCGTGGACCGAATGAACCGTAGCGGGGGAAGATGCAAGCGGAGGGGAGTACGAGGGTTGACTTGTTCAGATGCAGGGTGGGCGGTGGAAATCCTTGGTATCGTTTTTTTCTTTCATGTTGCTGTAGCAGGGGTTGATGATGGTCTCGGCGAGGTCAACCACGGAGTCCTTCTCCTACCTGTTACCGATGATCTTGTATTGCTTCTGGATGTCGACAAGCTTGCTGCACCAGATGGCTGAATTGTCGCGTTCTTCCTTCTCTCCACCGTAGCGAAGGTGCGATCGGTATTTGCCGATGAAACGGCGAATGCTCGAGAACCTCTAATGGCCCTATAGCGGTGGTAGCGAAACTTCGTCCCTTGCGCATACACAGGCGACAGCGATCCGCTGGTCCTGTCGAGAGCGAATGGATGGGCACAAGGTCTAATCTTGTGACCTTGTGCTTTCGTCTGTAAGTCTTGCTTGAACTTGGCGAGAGAGCTTCACGAGTCCGGATCGTTGGTGTACATCACATTCAACTTGGTGCGCCATGGGGTGAGCGGAGAACTCAAGGTGAACTCCTTGCTGAAGTCCATATCCGGCGGGCTCAGCCCTCGGATCGCCATTGGAGTCTCTTCAAGTGAGCGAGTGAGTAGGTGGCGGCAGCGGTTCATTTTTTCAGCTCTTGGGAATCTGGATTCAACGATGGCCCGAGTGTGTATAGGCGACAACGATTCTGACCCTCCCTCACCCATTTGTCGCCCTACAGAATATGCACCCTCGGCACATTCAAATGCCTCCATTAAGAAACCTATTCCGGCCACACACGTCGGTTCACGAGTGAGTCTGTATTGGTACTGTAATAACAAATGTTAGTGGTCAGTTTACTTAAATTTAATTAGCTTTAATTAAAATGTATTCTTAAAACAAGCAATGCATTGGCTCGTTCTATCAGTGCCACAGGATCAACATGCACAATAATTAGAATTATTATTCTCAGGACGCACATGATCAACACATTTGCCGCACTTTCACACAGACAATAGTACCAAGTTTGAACAGTGTGTTATGGTTGATGTCCTCTGCATCATCATGCCGTGTTTCCCAGCTTGCAAGATTCAGAACCAACAAATAAGATTCAAATAATAAGTACAACAAAGATGCCTACACATCTCATTGATTCCCAACTTCCAAGATTCAGAACCAACAAATAAGATTCAAACAATAAGTACAACAAAGATGCCTACACATCTCATTGATACCCAGCTTGCAAGATTCAGAACCAACCCATTAGAGACTTTCGATAAAGTGAATATCAGGATTAAGTCCATCTTGGCTAGCTGTGTCATACAACCCAAGAACTTGGCGAATGCTCTTGACCATCACAACATCTGTAGTAGAGTATTCCTGTTTGCACAGATAAGAAAGAGCATGGATTTAGGACTCTAGCAGCCGTAGAGATGGTTGTACAAACATTGGACTTTTCTTTTGGCCACCAATTCTATTTATGTTCCTGATGCGTCAATCTTTGACACATCCCTTGAAATTACTATAATAGTGTCACTAGTTGAAGCAAACTTTATTTCCAAAACGAGAAAAGATTGTGATAGAATAACTTTATTTATAAAATACAACGTTGGCACAACATGACAAAGCACAATCATGTTGATAAAGGACGTACTGACCGGTGTGAGGGGCCCTATGCCGCCACGACTCGATCTGGTGAACCTGCAACTCCACTCGGATGAGGTCAACCTGCAGTTCCATGATTCAATTCATGCGCCTTTTTCTGCAGTTCACCTGAAATGAAGCAAATATTGCATCATTCAGCTAGCAAGAAGTACTTGCTCTCGTGAGCTGGCAGGTTCTTCTTTAGTAGTTGCACTAAAATTGAGCAACATTAAGGTTTGCTGTCCTGCTCATGTAAGGTGCAACTATAATTTGCTTATACTTTTGTGCAGTTCCACTAAAATAAAGTGCCATTGTGGTGATAGTGAGGACTCATCTTGCAAAGGCTAATAAAATGTTGCACGAGATTACCAATGAATTTGATGGAGATTTAAGAACTCCGATCACCATTTTGTGCAGATTCCACCAAAATTGAGAGATGTTGCCCACGTGACATTTTAATTGAACGCACAAGACACTCATTCCAAAAAAGTGTTTTGTGCAGTTCACCAAAAGGTCTAATAGCAACAAGGTGAAATGGATATCCCTATCTGCACAAAAAGATAGAAAGTAAGCAGATTCTTGGTCAATAAGAATATACGAAACATACACGAAATGAAAAGAAGCATCTTAATTATGTTCATGGCAATCACGCAAGGACAATAGAAATTTTAGAACGTCAGTAATGCTTCATGTTACCAGAAGCATTACGATCAACTATGACGTTCGTCAAATATGGGATTACTTTCATTGTGGCATTGATTGTTTACCAGATACAGTAAATCAATAGCAGCTAAAGAGTTGGTTTAAGGGCATGGGACCATGGGGACACCAGGTCACTCAGCAGCGTAAAGAAGCAACTTACTTATCATACTTGGGAAAACAGCAGGAGTACCATTTGTTAACACAATTTAATTGCATCATATGACTGGAGGCATTAGACTAACAATAACACTGGTTAGACATGTCCTTAAGGTAACAGTGTGATCGCTTCATTTTACATGCGCCCTTACATTAGCAAAAGCAAAAGGTTGGTATAAGGGCATGCGACAGTGGGCGCATCAGCACAATGTACCTACAAAGAGGCATAAAGTGGTGATGCCGAGTTTGTTCATGCTCTATGAGGGCAGCAAATCTAATCCTGGAGAACTTTTACTATGTGAGGGCAGCAAATCTAATCACGAGACCTTTTACTATGTGAGGCTGACAAATCTAATCACTCGAGACCTTTTACTATGTGAGGGCACAAATCTAATCCTGGACATACTCTGTTGACTTGTCCACCAGCCGCCACTTTCTATCCATTTTTCAACCAATAATAGATCTGTTCCTTATCCAGTTTGTACTGAGTTTTCCCATTATTTCCCATTTTAACCAAGAGACTAGTTGGGTACCCGGTCTCTACTACTTTCCCCCTGTTATTTCCTCTTTGAATCAAGTCCTAGGTTCATGCTACGACTGTCCCCCCTTTCTTCGTTGTTTGAACCAAGTCCTAGATTTGAATGCATGAAGTAGCTTTACCTCTAATAATACTAAAAATTTAGGTGGATTTGGAAGAGCTGATGGAAGTAGAAAAAGATGCACATGCAGACACATTGGGAGCTGGGGCAGTAGAGCAAGGCCGCTTTTGAAGAACTTGTACCTGAGGTTCGTCGGGATGTCGGCGGCGGCAGGTCCGATCTGCGCACAATACGGTAGGGAGGAAGAAGGGTCGGAGGACCTCCCAAGCCGACGATGTGTCAGAGAGAACGACACGGGCAGAGGATCGGGCCCCGTCGGCAGCTGTGGGTTTCCTCCCTCGGTGGTGATGTCCGCGTGAACGATGCACCTTTTAGTCCTCTACACACACCGGCCGGATCTGTGACCAGCGGTGAGTAGAGAGAAAATGTCGCTACTGCTATCTTGTTTAGATCCGGTGAGGATGAGAGAATGAAGAGAGCAACCCTAGTAAAGCAAGCGCTCAGGCCCCTGCGTACATATACAGTGGAGTGATTATCTTTTTCTCTCCACAACAAGCATTTCTGTATGTGGCATTA
This sequence comes from Aegilops speltoides, assembly GCA_021437245.1. Taxonomy (NCBI): domain Eukaryota; kingdom Viridiplantae; phylum Streptophyta; class Magnoliopsida; order Poales; family Poaceae; genus Aegilops; species Aegilops speltoides. Next base: position 123,261 of record JAHHZJ010001208.1, on the reverse strand, counting down.
AACAAAAGAAACTCTCTATTTAAGGTGACTATTGTACGACTCCTACTTACTACTAGTAGTACTAGTATTGTTCACTTGTGCTCCCCGGCCCTCCATTCATTGAACAACCCCACAGGTGAATAAACATACAGTAAGTATTTATATAGAACGAACAAGCTCGACCTATTTTTGCGTAGTTAAAAGTTGAGGGCGGGGCTTTTCCCGGGCAGTACGCGTGGTAGTTTTTGGGTAGGCGGTTTGACAGAGAGGCGAGGAGGGTGAGCGAGTGGCAGATTCTGAAACTTACTGTTGGCAAGGTCGGGCTGTGCGATTTGACGACGCGTTACTGCTGGAAAGACTTGTGATATGACTACTCACTATAGTCATGAATTACTAGCGCTCCGACTGGGGTGATGCCCCCTTTCCGTTCCGCACTCTAATCTGGCGCATGATACGTCGACCCGGATGCTGGCTCTTCCACATGTCGGCGAAGTACGTAGTAGTAAGAAGGAGCAAAGAATGATGCAGTATATACTACTACTACTACTACTCAGGTGGGAGGAGTGCGAACCACGGCAGCCTAGTGAACCAGTAGTGCAAACCACGGTAGCCCAGTGAACCAGTAGTAGAAAACAATATGGTGATATGGCCATAAAAAACAATGTGCTACGGTCCATACTGTAGCATGTATAGTACTACTCCTCTTTGTTTGGATCCCTGAGTTAGAGCTAGTTTGGGTTGAAATAGTCTCAAATTATCAAAACATGAGGGGTTAGTTTGAGCTAGTTTGCTCTAACCCAGCTAAAAACACTAGCCCGGTGGAGAGGTTCTAATTGGGTTAGTTATCCTCGGGCCCACTAAAAGAGAACTAAAAAAATCTCCCCTGCCCGCACCAGATCGTTCCCCCTCTCGCATGACTCCTCTCTGTTCCCCATAGGGCCGCCCATCCAAGCACCGCTCACCCTCTCTCTCCTCCATCCGCCCTCTCCTTCCGGCCTCCGCCGTCCTACTCCGGCCGCCCTATCCCTCCGGCCTTCGAAGGTCGCTCCACTCCCCCTTCACCGGTCGTTTTTCTCCCTCTGTCGTGTGCGGTGGCGGCGTATCTAGCAGGGAGGTCGCGAGAGAGGTGAGTTTGTTCGTTCCTTCTCTGTCTCACAGCTATATCATTGATCTTGCTTGCTCTAGCACTAATTTTGATTTGGAAAAGTAGATCCTGATCAAACTTGGTATAGATTTGTGGTGCATGCATGGAATTGTTTGATGCTGCTTGAGGAGGTAATAAATCTTTCTAGAGGCCCAAAGATTCAGTTCACCTTTCTAGGTATTTCAGTTTCAGGCTTGCATTATTTCTAGAGGCCCAAAGATTCAGTTCACCTTTCTAGGTATTTCAGTTTTGGGCTTGCATTATTTCTAGAGGCCCAAAGATTCAATTCACCTTTCTAGGTATTTTAGTTTCAGGCTTGCATTATTTCTAGAGGCCCAAAGATTAAGTTCCCAGTCGGCGGCAAGCGGCCGTGCTACCCATGCCAGTGTCGACCTCAACTCGCAAGGGCCGGCGTTGGAGGGTTTCCCGGGGCTTGGGCTCTACAGAGCCGTCCTCCAGAGCGACGATGACGAGCTCCTCCCTCGGTGCGTGAGGTGCTCCGGGTTCCCTCCCTATCGTGAATGACTTCTGTTATGAGTTAGCTCATGCTTTGTTTCATGGAGTATTTTTTTTGTGAAGCTTGATTGACGACTTGTATGTTTAAGTGGGATATCTCATTTATGGACAAAGTAAAAATTATCATGTTTTGCATGCTTGATTTGTAAAGATGGTTCGTTTATGTCAATTGTGAGCGGGTGGATGCCACACAAGAGCCGGCCACACCAAATCCGGCAGGAAATAGGGTCCAAAGTAGTCAAATGATTGAGAAAGAGCATTTATTGTCAATCTAACCCTGCCATCCATATGTCGGCGTTCTGGGAACGGGGGTCCCCAGAATTGCCTGCCTACGGCCTGCTGCGTGGCTCAAGGGGTGGCCCAGTATGACCCGTCTACATCAACCCAAGCTCAAGACCCTCGCGAGGAGCCAAGCCTCGCGGGGCAGACGATGCAAGGCTTCCTCAGGGGCGGCCTCACCAGGCAGGCTCGCAAGGAGGCGGAGAGATCAAGGCACTGGTACCTTGCGAGGTGCTCATGATGCAAGCCATGACGATCAAGACCAGGCGGGCGCCAGCCAGTGCAGTGTCCTCATTTCCTCTTTGGTGCAAAGGGGGCAAGCGCAGGCGCGGAGTACCGAGGTATCAAGCAAAGGTTACCATATCGGAGCAACGAGACCGAGACCAGCAGAGCGGCAAGATGGAGGTCACCATGGAGCCCAAGAAGGCGTCATCGCCAGTGCCTTTGGCAGTCAAAGACCAACTTTAGTCAGGATAACTTGTACTAGCTGTTCCCCTTCAAAATGGCCATTGTTGGCTCCCTTCCCGCTCAATATTTGGGAAGAGGACCAGGGCCTCTATAAATAGAGATGGCCACCACAGTAGGGATCTGATCTCGTCTCATCTCATCCAGAGACGATCAATCCACCCAAGTAGAACAACACGCCAGCTCAAGAACACCCCTCGCGAGGCTGTTCTTCCTGTGCACTGTTCATCATCAGCCCCCGAGGCAATCCACCGCACCACAAACTAGAGTAGGGTATTACACCACAACGGCGGCTCGAACTAGTATAAACCTTGTGTCCCTTGTGTTGTTCATTGTGTATCTTAGATTCACGGCGAGGCATTGGGACGTGGATCTGTAGGAAGAAGATCTTCGCGCGCACCCCAGAGTTTGAACCTTAAGGGGTTTGCCGGAACTCGATATCCGACATTTGGCGAAGCAGGTAGGGGTGCGCTAGAATCTTTCTTGCGCTGTCCCGCGTTCCATCGATCGTCGCATCCATGGCAGACGCTCGTCGAGCCCGCGCCGAGCGTCTGGCTGCCCTCGCCACCCGCATTACCCAGACGGCTCTTGTTGGTGGGCCTCCTCGTTGTTCCCTGTTGCCTGCCGCCACCAGCCCGGCGAGGAACGAGCAACATGCATCATTGCTGCACCCCTCGGTGCGGCGGGAAGGCCGCACCGCCACTCCGTCACTAACTCCGGCTGGTTTGTCGTCTCACGCTCATCGCGCTCCGGCGGACGCGCAGGCCTTGTTGCTCCTGGCACGTGAGCTCTTGCACTACCGCCCCGTCAACGACCTCTACGAGGAGTGGCTCGCTTGCATCACCGAGCTCGTCAGTGCTGCAGGGGGCTCTCCTGCGCCGTCCCTCTCGCTGCCTCACCCTCCGTCCTGCATGGGCGATGCAGCTCAGGAGGTGCCTCTGCCACCTCCTCCCCAAGAAGGTGTCCTGGCTCCAAGGCACGCAGCCCCTGGATGAGACCCACCGTGTCCAGCGCCCGCGCGACAAGAAAGGAGCTGCCAAGAAATCCCTTGGCCTCAAGAAGGCACTCGCATGCTCCCCGCTCCAGCACGTCAAGACCGCATCCCTGCGCCATTACGTTCAGCTCAGCGGATCAGCTCAAGTGTGTGGCTACAGCTGGCGTCCTCCCAATGCTTTGTTCCCCAGTCATCAGCAATGTGCAAGTTACCAGGACCCTCATCGATGGTGGCACAGGACTCAACGTTCTGTCTGTCGAGACGTTCAGCAATCTCCAAGTGCCTAATGATCAACTTCAGCCAACCAAGCCTTTCTCAGGAGTCATTGATGGCTCCACCACTCCGATAGCGTAGGTTCGCCTCCCTGTCACCCTTGGACAGCGCAAGAACTACCGTACCGAGCTCATCGACTTTGACGTTGCCCACATTCGCCTGCCATACAATGCCATCCTCGGGTATCCAGCCCTGGCCAAGTTCATGGCAGTGACTCACCATTGTTACAATATCCTCAAGATGCCGGGAAGCGGCGGAATAATCACAGTCCCCTGCGAAGAGAAGGATGCAGTGTGCTCTCTCGAGCGTGCCTTCCAAGCTGCGTCAGTTGAGGACCTAGACAGCAAGAGTGAGAACCCTCCCGAGGCAGTTCCTAAGAATAAGAAGACATCGCCCAGGTCAAGGCCTCAGGAAGTAGGCATCTCCGGAGGTGCCACTTCAGGATCTGCGCCCGTGCAAGGGACGCCTCCCTCCGTCGCATAGGAAGGCACGCCCGGCGCCCTCCTCGGGCAAGGCTCGGGGGCTCTCTCCTGGAGGGCCTCAGACTTTGCCAAGATCACGAGGGAGGCGCTCGGGCACCACTTGGAGGCGTGCTTCATGGCACGTTTTCCTCAGGAAGGCATGGGGCAAGGAAGGCCCAACCCTCAGGAGTTCATCACCGAGGTCACTCAGGAGCTTCAAGAATCACGAGCCATACGCGGCGATCGCCGCCTACCTGGCGTAACTCCCCAACCAGGCGAGGATGGTGGGCTGCGTGTCTGCATGGACTACCCAGGGCTCAGCCGAGTCGCATCTCAGGAGTGCCTCTGGCCTTCACGCGTGGGACGCTGCGAGGGTCCGCCACACAACTATGTTCGCATGCCTTTTAGCCTGCCCAACGCGGCTGCTTCTCACCAGCGTCTTATGCGGAGCATTCAGCAGCTTCGGGGGAGGCCGAGACGCTTTGTGCAGTCTGGCGAGATGGAGATGGTCCTCGAGGAGCCACCCGAACCCCCAGAGCCTCCCAAGGCTCAGGGCTCTGGTGGCTCGTGAGGATCGACCTCTTCACCGCGCATCATCAGCTACTTCAACACCCACTCTACAATGGTATTAGGTGACATCTTTCGAGTTTCATTTCAGCTAGGAGCGCCCTCAGGGCTGCATTATTCCCAGGTCGCGAGGGTCTGTCTCTGCGGCATGTATCTCTTTTGCTTATGTCTTTAGTTCACCTTGCTGGGGGTGCCCCTCGGGCTGCATCATCCCCAAGCCGCTCGGGCCTGACCCAGTGGCATATACCCTTCCTGCAGTTATCTAAGTCTATTTGCCTCTCATGCTTAATCTGCCTATGATAGTCGCCTGATCGATTGACACCAACCTTTGGAGCCGCTCGTGCTGGCACGACGCGTGTGCATGGGCCGTCCCTGCAATGTCGACAAATCTGAGCGGTCAAGCTCTGGCCCACGGCATCCCCGCAAGCGCCACCTCACCAGGCCCTCAGTGCCCTCACCACTCTCTCAGAGTAACCAATGGCCAGCCGGCAATCGTAATGGCAATCCTTGCTTCTCTCGTGTTGGTTTACAGGGACTACCTGAGGAATAATGTGGGGGGCGTCGCGAGCTTTCTCTCTCCCTTACCCGTATGATCTGCTCGCACGTTAAAAGGGGGGCTCCTGAGCATCACGACTCAGGAGCTCTTACTGGCTCTCCATCCCTCACCCCTGGCCTTGTCCACGGCATCGCGACCTGGCATACCAGCAGCGACTGAGCTCGCTCGAGGGCCGGGACCTGAGGACGTATAGCACAAAGGAAAGTGCAGAGAAGGGAGGAGAATCTCACGAAGGCTTAACCCAGCTACATCCCAGCTGCCGACGCGCAAATCTGGCACCTCGCGAAGGAACGACTCCATGCTTTCGAGATAAGTCCCGCTCCTAGAATAGCTAATCGATGCGGCGCCAAACCTCCACTCATTGCGGCTCTGTGACGGTGACATTGCCTTCCTTTCTCGCCTTTCGGCGGCCGCTTGAGCGCTAAAGGGGACCTCCTTAGCATCGCGCCTCAAGGGCTCTTACTTGACCTTGGGCCGCTCACTTCCTGGCCTTGACCACGGCATCGCGACCTGGCATACCAGCGACGGCTGAAGCCTGCCTGGGGACCGGGACATGTCAGAGTAGAGCACCAAGTCGTTGCGAGGTTAGAAAGGAGGAACCGAGCCGAGACAGGACAGGCATTGTGCACCACTTCATAATAAGGATAATATCAACAAAAGACATTGCAGACGCTTTACATGCCCCCACGGAGTATCTCCTCGATTCTTTGTAGGGAACAAAAGACGTGAATCATAAGGAGCCCAAACTACACGCGCCCCCATGGTTGACGCCATCATCAATAGTGGGCCACAAGGGCCAGCGCCAACCTCCTCCAGATCAGCCGCGCCGGCGGCCTGATGAGGTCGCCTTGCTCCGAGCTCGAGGGCGCGTAGCTGTCATCGCTCGTCTCCGGAGTCGCAAAGAGCTCGGGAGAGTCGCTGGACTCCCAAGCATCTCCACTGCTGCTAGAGGAGCCACTGGGGAAGCGGGTGGCAGGCCTAGCCCTTGCCACATCGACGTCCTGGCTGCCTCCTCTGGGGAAGCACTCCAGCCGGTGGCCTTCCGCATCGAAGACCTTGAAGAGCATCAGGGAGGCACCATTGTATTTGAAATGAATCACAAGGGCACCTCCTATCCGGCAGACCCGGGCGATCTCGCCTCACCCCCGGGTCATGTAAACCTTGCCCGAAGCGACGACTTCAACCTCCGCTCCGGTCGCCGGAGTACCGTAGTCGGCGTGCTGCAGCCAAAGCTTGAGAGGCCCCCTTGGCGGCATCTTGAAGGCGAAGAAAGGATGAAAGAGGATCCAAGAGCTTGGAGGCATGGTGGAGCGGAGAACGAGCTCGCAAGAGGAGTCCGCGGCATGGACTCCAGGGGCAACGACGCGCACTGTCGTGACTCGTCGTCGTCGCCAACGGCGCGGTCGGTGCCGCTTGGCGTCTTCTTCTCTAGGGCCCTCAGCCCGAGCGTACAGAGGGAGCGAAAACCCAGGAGGTGGCCGCTTGTACCAAGGCCTCGACGCCTCCAGCCTTGCGACCTCGTCGCGGCGGCCGGGGACCGGCCGCTTCTTCGGTGGGACCGGGTCAGGCCCCTCCCGGGGGCCTTTCCTTTGTCCTCGGCTGAGAATCGGCGGATCGGTGCCATTGGAAGCAAGATGGAAGGGGAGCAAGGAAGAAGAAGCAAGCGTTGCGAGAAGAGATGGACTGCGGGGGCTCATGCCTATCTGTACTTATAGTCCAGAGGAGTCCGACCGTCGGCCTCCACGACCGCAGGTAATCATGACTCTTTTTGCAGGCAGCAGGGACTCACCAAATCGGGCGGTTGCCGAGGCAGCGTGGGGAAGCGGAGACACCCACGTCCAATCAACTACCACGCGGCGACCAAGGCCGCAGGCTGTTGGGGCCCTGTGGCGCTCCGCACTTTCCCTTTAACCCATTTGCTAAGCCAAGTCGGCGCGCTTTGGGCGGGGGCTCTTGTCGGCATTACAGGAGCAGGGGTCCCCAGACTTGCACGCTGCTGGCCTGGCGTGGCTCAAGGGGTGGCCCAGTACGGCCCGTCTACATCAACCCAAGCTCAAGACCCTCGCGAGGGGCCAAGCCTCGCGGGACGGATGACGCAAGGCTTCCTCAGGGGCGGCCTCACCAGGCAGGCTCGCGAGGAGGCAGGGAGATCAAGGCAGGGGTACCTCGTGAGGTCCTCATGACGCAAGCCATGACGATCAAGACCAGGCGGGCGCCAGGCGAGCGCCAGCTAGTGCAGTGTCCTCGTTTCCTCTTTGGTGCAAAGGGGGCAAGTGCAGGCGCGGAGTACCGAGGCATCAAGCAAAGGTTACCATATCAGTGCAACGAGACCTAGACCAGTAGAGCGGCAGGATGGAGGTCACCATGGAGCCCAAGACGGCGTCATCACCAATGCCTTTGGCAGTCGAAGACCAACTTTAGTCAGGATAATTTGTACTAGTTGTTCCCCTTCAAAATGGCCGTTGTTGGCTCCCTTCCCGCTCAATATTTGGGAAGAGGACCAGGGCCTCTATAAATAGAGATAGCCACCATAGTAGGGATCTGATCTTGTCTCATCTCATCTAGAGACGATCGAATCCACCCAAGTAGAACACCACGCCAGCTCAAGAACACCCCTTGCGAGGCTGTTCTTCCTCTGTACTGTTCATCATCAGCCCCTGAGGCAGTCCACCGCACCACAAACTAGAGTAGGGTATTACACCACAACGGTGGTCCGAACTAGTATAAACCTGGTGTCCCTTGTGTTGTTCATCGTGTAGCTTAGATTCACAGCGAGGCGTTGGGACGTGGATCGGTAGGAAGTAGATCTTCGCGTGCACCCCAGAGTTCGAACCTTAAGGGTTTTGCCGGAACCTGATATCCGACACCATACACCTCTTTGGTTTAGAGTTAGTTCAGGGTTAGAATCTAACTCTAACCTCTAACTGAGTTAGAGTTCTCCTCGCCTCGGTTCATCGCCATCATACTTTCCCCATTCCTGTGTTTTCAGTATCCTGCGAATCAAAGAGGCCCTTTTTTGCGGGAAAAATCAAAGAGGCCCTTAGACTGGTTTTCGTCTGGTCATTTTTTATAAACATGTTATGTCCAAAATTTAATGAACGTGCTCCGGTTTCTATGAAAATTATTCGATTTCATGTAGTTATTCATTTATTTATTTATTCGTCTGCGGGGGTTTGCATGTAGTTCATGAGGTCTGAAATGTAAAGTACCCCGGCATATGCTCCGAGTCGTGCATGCACTATGACCCAGATTGCTCTATGTCCCACATGTCGGCGAATGGGAGCACGTGGAAATAGCCTAGGAGTACATATAGGAGGATAAATACGTGAAAAAATATGTATTGTGAAGCGTAGCTGCGGTTTGAAAAGGAGACCTAAAGTGACGACAGCTATAGGTCGCACACACCCAACTAGTGGTACTAGACATACGACTAATTTTTCCCTCAAAAAAATAGAGGTATGAGTGCTCAGTACTCCTATTCTATCAACACGAGTCCCATCTGACAACAGCGTCCATGCTACAGCTACCTCTCCTCCCTCATTTCTCTCTTCTAATTCTAAACTCGGTTGACGCCCGGTGGGCGTGGTGGGTTTGCTCTGCGGCCCCACCTCATAGTGAAAACGTTACGTCTGGAATAAAAGTGCCATATACTCCCTCCGTTCCTAAATATAAGCCTTTTAGATACTATTTCAAATGGAATACAACATACGATGTATGTAGACATAGTTTAGAGTGTAGATTCACTCATTTTGCTCACGTATGTAGTAGTCACTTGCTGGAATCTTTAGAAAGACTTATATTTGGGAGCAGGGAGTACTATACTAATAAAACATTAAGGCCACGAGGCGATGCATTGCTGATTCTGGAGGCAAGAAGAAGAGATGCATCCATCGGCGATGTCCACCTCCTCGACTCGGTATACCGCCCGCGAGCAGGCGCCTAAGTAGCAGCGGCTTTCGTGGCCAGGTCGACGTGCTTCTGAACAATGGCTCCAAAGATTTCAGCCACTGGAAGAAGGCCAACGTCTTTCTGTCCTCGCTTGCCTTGTAGTGGCCTATGTAGATGATTTCCTTGTAGACGTGCATGTGCAGGTCGACGGTTTCTTGCATGGCGAGGCGCTACGCGGCGAGCATGGCCTCGAGGTGCACATTCTTTGTCGCAACCTCCGACACCTGTAGGGCCACGAGGGCTTGAAAGAGCTCATCACCATGGAGGCCGATGAGGGTGGCTGGCAATGAGGAGCCTGGGCGCGCGGGCTGGAGCAGTACGGCAAGGTCGTCCGCGCGCTTCTTGACGGCGGTGAACTTGTGGATGGATTTGACCATCATGTCTTCCATGCGAGAGGCGAAGCCGGCGTCTGCGATGGCTACAATGCCGGTGGTCGCCAGCACCGTCTGGAAACGATGCGCGGTGCGGGGCCCCAGGCCGGCGCCTTGGATGATTTGGCATAGCCGACTGCCGCTCACGTCCATCCCCTCCATAGGTGCTTGTGGCTTCTGGTCACTTGGTCTTGGATTGGAGTGAGTAGTGTTGCGTAGAGACTTAGGAGTAGATGAATTGGAGTGGTGGGGTGCCTTTATATGGGAGTCCAAACTCTATTGCATTCACATCGTGCTGGCTCTATTATGCTTCTCCAATTAATTCCCTCTGCATGTAATTAAGGATGCATCATTGACAGTTCAACGTCTCGGGAACCGCTACCCTCTCCATCCTTGGCATTCAAGCACCTATGGAGGCGACTGCCACTCGCGTCTATCGCGTGTCAGGAGACGTTCCCGTCGACGACGAGGTGCCTATGGTGACTTCATAAATTTCAAGATGATAGTGCTGGCTCAGTCTTTCGGAGGTGCTCAGGCTCCTCCCAATGCTCCACCTTGTACAGGTGCTAAGCCTTCCACATAGGAAAAACATCAGATGTGGCAAGTTATTTAAGAGGAGAGAGATGAGTGTGGTGACCCTAGAAAGAAATAATGCTAAGCGTGTGAACCTAGGCAAAACATTTAAAGGAAGGAAGCCCACCAATACATGAAGAGCTTTAGTTGCTAAATCATTAAATGAAGCAAGCTTAGCAACCATAAGCTAAGCACCTATGCATTGGGGAGTATAGTTGCTAAGCTATTTAATGTGCTTAGCACCTCATCTAAGCACCCATGCATTGGCAGCAGCCTCATAGGGGTAGGGTGTGCGTGTGTGCATTTATAGGGGTGAGTGTGTGCACGTGTATATGAGCGCTTGCGTCTGTACTGTGTCCAAAAAAACGTAAATGCATGTCAAAAAGAGACTAGTCAGTATACTCAATATTGTGCACCTCGGAGAGGAAAACAAGAGAACTACATATTTATTTACGGTGCAGATTCACTCATTTTGCTCCATATGTACTCCATCTCGGTGTAGTCCAGTCACTTATTGAAATCTCTAGAAAGGCAAATACTCCTTTCTGGTTTACAGGGCTATACTAGCAAGTAGTAGTACGTCCTAGTACAATAGTGGGCTCAAATAGCAATTTTGTCTCATGCAAGAGCCTGGCTATATGCGTGCTCCAATGTTCGCAACTGCCACGTTCGGGTTGCATTTGGCTCTTCGCCTCTTTGAGAAGACGAACAATGATGTTACTACTACTGCTTCTATAGTGTCTAATCCACTGCTGCATGTCCATCCACCGCAAGCGGGAGGGATAGCTTGTTGTAGTACTATAAGCAAAAGCCTGTCCTCGTTTGCGAGCAACCGTGCAGATGGGCGAGGGAGAAGGCGTGTAGTAGTAAAATCAAGCTTCTCCTCGTTGTACGAGTTGACGCGACACATCATAGCACTGGCCCCACATGCTTGCCTCTAAAATTGGCTGAAAGACCTGCAGTGTACAATATATTTGCTGCAACCTCTAACATTTACCCACCACAAATTAAAATATATATTCCTGTCTTGACTAGATGAGTGTGCAAACAACAATCACCAGGATACACTAGTAGAAAAAGGACCTAATATGAGACACATTAGTGCCGGTTTGATTTTGAGCCGGCACTAATGTGTTCATTAGTGCCGGTTCCAACAGCTAGCCGGCCATTCTCATTAGTACCGGTTCATGGCGAACCTTTAGTACCGGTTCGTGCCACGAACTGGTACTAAAGAGGGTGGTGGCAGGGTGTTGTCAGTCTGGGGCCCCGCCAGCACCTTTAGTACCGGTTCGTGTCATGAACCGGTACTAAAGGTCGACGTACATAAACCCTTCGTCCACCCGAGCCACTATGTTCTTCCCCTTTCCCCTCACTTCCTCTGTTCTTCCCCTCTCTTCCTCGAGCTCCTCACAAATTTTACCCAAAATTTGTCAAGATTTGAAGGCCCCCATCCATTCAAATGATCACAAAGGTTAGCAACTTTGTCCTTTCAACTCTCATTGCTAGATTAGCTCTTGCAATGCTTTGTATAGTGATTATTTTGGGAGGAATTATATTTGCTAGTATTTGATTTATATGCAATTTGAGGTCAAAAATAACACTTAGTTTGCATATGTAGGTGTGGTTTACTTAGTGCCTTCTAAATCTCCGTCGTAACCACCGCCGACGCTCACACCGCCCGTCAGCCGCACCACCTTGTGGTGAGGCTCTTGTTCATGAATGTTTTACATTACCAAATTGATGTTTGTGTGATTTGGATATATAGTTACTCGTATAATTATCTTACCCATACGTTGTTTGTTATACATAGTGCCATGGTTTTGATATCCATCCCCGTCGGCCCTCGTCCTTGTTATGATTCGGATGTGGTATATTCTCTTTTAAAACTAGTTGTTGCATTTCGTGTTTATGACAAATTATGCCCACCAAGTTGACATCGATATTTTTATCTAGGAGGTATGTGAACCGGAAATTCCAACCGACCCTATTGTCGAGAGGTTAAATTTAGTTGAAAGAGAAAACGAGTATTTGAAAGAAAAATTGAAAAGAATTGAGGGGGACAAGATGGAATTGGAGTTGCATGTTGCCGATGTCATCGATGATCACAAGATCAAGATGGAGAAAATGAGGTTGAAGATTAGAAAGATTAGAAAATATGCCATTGATAGTGTGGCTTGGTATCATTATGCTGTTGGATCAATTGTTACCTTAGTTGCGATCTTCATCGCATTTGTTGTTGCATTTAAATTCTTTAGCTAGAGAGTTATTTGTATGTTGCATTTAATTAAGTGTTGTATATGGACTTTATGTATGAACTTGTATTAATTAGGTCTATTCGGTGTAGTGTAATGAAGATGAGCCGACAATGGATGTATGATGACGGATGCTCTCTCGAGTTCATTAATGGCGTGCATACTTTTCTGCGGGCCACTGAGGCAAACAAGCGGGCGGATGGTTTTATGCCTTGTCCATGTGCAGGCTGTAAGAATGGTCACAGTTACTCTACGTCAAAAACCATTCACGTCCACCTATTTAAGTCCGGTTTCATGCCCCACTATAATGTTTGGACCAAGCACGGAGAAATAGGGGTTATGATGGAAGACAATGGAGAAGAAGAGGACGACGATGGCTATCCTGGCCATGGGTTCCCTGAATGCGATGATACAACAATGGGGGAAGAAGCTGAGCTGTCAATGCGAGAAGAAGCTGAAGAAGAGGCATCCGATGAGCCCGCTGATGATCTAGGTCGGGCCATTGCCGATGCAAAGAGAAATCGCGCAAGTGATCCGGAAGAGGACGGTTGCAGCGCATGTTAGAGGATCACAAGAAATTGTTGTGCCCGAATGCGAAGCTGACAAAAAAGTTGGGCACCACACTTGAATTGCTGCAATGGAAGGCGAGAATGGTGTATCGACAAGGGATTTGGAAAGTTGTTGGTAATGATAAAGAATATGCTTCCAAAGGACAACGAATTGCCCGAGAGTACGTGTGAAGCAAAGAAGGCTGTCGCCCTCTAGGGTTAGAGGTGCAAAAGATACATGCATGCCCTAATGACTACATCCTCTACGCGGTGAGTACGAGGATTTGAGCGCTTGCCCGGTATCACGGTGCATTGCGTTATAAGATCGATCGCGATGACCCTGGTGATGTCGAGGGCGAGCACCCGTGAAGAAGATTTCGCCAAGGTGATATGGTATGCTCCTATAATACCACGGTTGAAACGTTTGTTCCAAAACAAAAAGAGCATCTGAAAGCGATGCGGTGTCACGCAGAAGACCGTAAGAAAGGCGGAAAGTTGAGAGTACCCGCTGACGGTTCGCAGTGGAGAAAAATCGAGAGAAAGTACTAGGAGGAGTTTGCAGGTGACCCAAGGAACGTATGGTTTGGTCTAAGCGCAGATGGCATTAATCCTTTTGGGGAGCAGAGCAGCAACCATAGCACGTGGCATGTGACTCTATGTTTGTATAAAGGTTTTGACACCGACATTGGTGCTTCCATTGAGAGTTCCACTGTGTTGTCACGATAAGGCTTGATGGCTACTTCAATCATCTTCAACGATGCGGTCTAGGGTGAGGTTTTCCTCCCTGGACAGATCTTCGTATTCGGCGGCGTCGTACCACGGGCCAACTCGCTTAGCCATCTGGAGCAGATCGATAGCTACGCCCCTGGCCATCAGGTCAGGTTTGGAAGCTTTAACTAGACTGCCAGCATCCGCGGAGACTTGATCTTCGACGGATTCGAGCCCATGTCAGGTGCGTCGAACAGTCACGACGATCATGACTTAGATCTGCCATCAGACAGTGTTCGGGAGATCACACCTGCGGCTCCCCCAGCCATCAATCCGGAGTAGATTGCGCCATCCGAGGACGGGTGGATGGACCCCGTCATGGAGGCCGCACACTCATCGGTGCTTGAGCCGAATACAGACTTCACATCCAAAGAAATCTGTGTCATCGGACCCTGGGACTCATCTCCGGCCATAGGCTCTGAACCGCGTATGTCCGTGCCTATCAAATCTGATTGGGCACCGATCATGGAGTTTACCTCCGCGGATATCTTTCAGCACTCGCCCTTGGGCGACATGCTAAATTCATTGAGGTCTCTCTCCTTGTCAGGAGACCCTTGGTGAACTATGTCCGGCTGGAGTGGGAAGCGGACGACAAAGAAATTCGTTCCCCACCCACCACCCACTTAATAGCCACTATCGATGACTTAACCAACGTGCTTGACTTCAACTCCGAAGACATCGACGGTATGGACGACGATGCTGGAGAAGAATAGGAACAACCGCCCATAGGGCGCTGGACAGCCACCTCATCATATGATATCTATATATATGGTGGACACGCGCAAAGAAGGCGATGGCGATGAGGCAATGGAGGATATTCCCCCCTGAGAAGCAATCTAAGCACCGGTGTCATAGGCGCCGCTCTAAGCCCCGCCATAGCAAAAATAGCGATACCGGCACAAGGGATGATAGCAATCCGGATGGTGCCGAAGACGAAAACAATCCCGCCTAGCCAGGCTTCGAGCAGGCCAAGCGGGAGGATGGGCAAGCTAGCCCTAAGGAACAGGCAACAGATGGAGAATCAGAGGATGACAATTACATGCCCCTCTCCGAAGACGAAGCGAGCCTTGGCGACGAAGAATTCATCGTGCCTGAGGATCTCGTCAAGCAGGAGCACTTCAAGCGTCGGCATATAGCCACCGCAAAAAGCCTGAAGAAGAAGCAGCAGCAGCTTCAAGCTGATCAAGATCTGTTGACTGATAGATGGACTGAAGTCCTGGCAGCCGAGTAATACGAACTCGAGCGCCCTACCAAAAGTTACCCAAAGCGCAGGTTGCTACCTCAACTCGATGAGGAGGCATTAAAGCCCACACTACCAGTGCATGATGCGGCTGACCGGCCACCTCGTGGCCGAGACAAAGCGGCGTATTAGCTCAAACCCCAGCACACACCCCGTCGCCAATCAAACAATAACACTAAGGCCCAGGGCTACACGAAGGACCTGCGAGACGTGTTGGAAAAAAAGCAGGACAGTCAAGATCGATCTACGGATCACGGGGGCGCGCCACAACGCATGATGATGACCGTCACGCTAGATATACTAAAAACAAGTCCGGTCGGGCCGAATACAACAGACCAGACTCTTTTGAACTGTGTCGTGATGTAGCCCAGCATAGAGGCGCCGCACACCCCCTATGCTTCACTGATGAAGTAATGGATCACGAATTCCCAGAAGGGTTTAAACCCGTAAACATTGAATCATATGATGGCACGACAGACCCCGCGGTATGGATCGAAGATTTCCTTCTCCACATTCACATGGCCCGCGGTGATGATCTACATGCCATCAAGTACCTCCCACTAAAACTCAAAGGACCAGCTCGGCATTGGCTAAATAGCCTGCCGGCAAACTCCATTGGTAGTTGGGAGAACTTGGAAGATGCATTTCTTGATAACTTCCAGGGCACTTATGTGCGACCACCGGATGATGATGACTTCAGTCACATAACCCAATAGCCCGGTGAGTCAGCCAGGAAATTTTGGACTCGGTTCCTAACTAAAAAGAACCAAATCATCGACTGTCCGGATGCCGAAGCCTTAGCGGCCTTTAAGCATAACATCCGCGATGAATGGCTCGCCCGACACCTCGGCCAAGAGAAGCCGAATTCCATGGTAGCCCTCACAACACTCATGAGCCGCTTTTGTGCGGGCGAGGACAGTTGGCTGGCTCGCAGCAATATCACATCAAGAAATCCTGGCACTTCTGATGCTAGAGATAGCAACGGCAATCTACGACGCAACAGACACAAGCGTCGCAACAATGGCGACAATGCCGAAGACACAATAGTCAATGCCGGATTCAGTGGCTCTAAGTCCGGTCAGCGGAAAAAGCCATTCGAAAGAAACAATTCGGTCTCGTCCAGTTTGGACCGCATACTCGATCGTTCGTGTCAAATTCACGGCACCCCAGATAAACCAGCCAACCACACCAACAGAGAATGTTGGGTGTTCAAACATGCCGACAAGTTGAATGCCGAAAACAAGGAAAAGGGGTTGGATAGCAACAACGACGAAGAGCCCCGGCCGCCGAACACAGGAGGACAGAAGAAATTTCGTCCCCAAGTGAAAATGGTGAACATGATATACGCAACCCATATTCCCAAGTGGGAACAAAAGCATGCACTAAGGGACGTCTATGTGATGGAGCCGGTCACCCCAAAGTTCAACCCATGGTCTTCTTGTCCGATCACTTTCGATCGCAGGGACCATCAGTATCCGTCATGGCAGTTCTGCCGCATTGGTCCTTGACCCCATCATTGACGGATTCCACCTCACAAGAGTCCTTATGGACGGTGGCAGCAGCCTGAACCTGCTCTATCAGGATACAGTGCGCAAAATGGGCATCGACCCCTCAAGGATCAAACACAAAAACCACCATTAAAGGTGTCATACCAGGTGTAGAGGCATGTTGCACGGGCTCAATCACACTAGAAGTGGTCTTCGGATCTCCGGACAATTTCTGAAGCGAGGAGTTAATCTTCGATATCGTCCCCATCCACAGTGGCTATCACGCACTGCTCTGACGAACCGCATTTGCCAGATTCAATGCGGTACCGCATTATGCATACTTAAAGCTCAAAATGCCAGGACCTCGTGGGGTTATAACAGTTAATGGAAACACAGAGCGCTCGCTCCGTACGGAGGAGCACACCGCGGCCCTCGCAGCAGAAGTACAAAGCAGCCTTCTTAGGCAGACTGCCAATTCGGTGACAAAACCCCCGGACACCGTCAAGAGAGTCTGGAGTACCATGCAACAGGATCGTCCGGCACGTCGAGAGCTCTCCTAGCAATTCGGCCTCCGCCATAGTCCCAGTCAAGCGGTGAAATTCGTGCCGCGCGTACATAATTACGCACTCAAAATACCTTGGGCATAGGCGGAGGCACGTCTATGACACGGTCTGCAATGCGGCTCAACCGCCCCAGGATCTGTATATCTTCACACCTTTTTCTTTTCAGGAGGCCCTCCCGATAGTCCGAACATCGGACATATAACGAGATGGAAACACTAAGGAGACAAGAAGCTTTGGCGTACAAGGGAATCCCCAGGTGGTCTATGATAACGATCGTTATACCTGTTTTACATACCCACATGCAGCTTACCCTTGGCCAGAACACGTCAAATAGTCCTATTTTGCTTATCGCACTACTTGTATACATACGCTTTGACGTATTATTTAAATAACAATGGAAAATAATGTATAGCGTCAGCTTACTATTACATTTCTTTATCCCTTCCTTTACTGCTTATTTATTACAAACTGCACCGTACATTTTGGTACGTTCGGCTCGCCAGGGGCTTCAGTATACCCCATAACACGGCAAGAAAAGTTCGAACACTTTTGACAGTGCGGCACCCCGAACTTATAGCACTATATGCATCAGCTCTGAATCATGTCTTGGGTCAATAGTTGGGTTTGCCCGACTCCCATATTTTGGTGACGTTCCGCTATATCGGCTAAGGTCGCACAGGGAGAACTACTGCGATTGTATCCTGCTTCTTCCGGACGAGCACCTAGTAGAGAAAGCTGAAAACTGACTGTCATGATCAGGCAAGAGCTGGTCACTGTTCGAGAGGTCTCAAATCCTTAAAGATTTTTTCCTCTTCTGGCGAGGAATCGGCCTTGTCCGATTTAGGCATGCATAGCGCCCCAAGTTCGGTCTTCCAAATACTAGGGGCTTTGCCAAAATTTAAAATTGTAGACTTCTGTGGCTAAGTGAGAGTGATAAAGATGTATAGTCCGATTGCCTTGTTCGCTGCGCTAAACACCTCCTTAAAGGACCAAAATTTTTGGATAAAGAGTGTTTAGATTTATCCCGAACACCCCAAAGATTAGTTACATGGGGGCAGTGTCGCATTTAATCGCCAACTCTCAGACTTTATAAACGGCCGCACAGAAGGTAATATTTTAAATCAACAAGCGTTACATAGCGCACATGGACTCGTTTTTTTATTACAGGATGACATGAGTACATTCATTCAAATATTACATCCTTAGCATATTCCTCCGCCACAAGGCGGGCACCCTTCAGGACATTGTCATAATACTGTTTGGGGTGGCGATGCTCCTTGCCCTTCGGCGGCCCTTCCGTCACCAGCTTCACGGCGTCCATCTTCACCCAGTGCACTTTTGCACGGGCCAAGGCCCTGCGCGCACCTTCAATACAGACTGACTGCTTTATGACTTCAAGCCGCGGGCAGGCATTCACAAGCCGCTTTACTAGGCTAAAGTAGCTGCTGGGCAGGGGCTAGCCAGGCCACATCCAGACTATGAGATCCTTCATGGCCAGTTCGGCCGCCTTGTGAAGTTTGACCAGTTGCTTCAACTGGTCGCTCAAGGGCATCGGGTGTTCGGCCCCAATATACAGGGACCAGAACAACTTCTCCGTCTAGCTCCCTTCCTCAGCTCGGTAGAACTCTGCGGCATCAGAGATGCTGCGTGGCAGATCAGCGAATGCTCCTGGAGAGCTCCAAATGCGGCTAAGTAAAAAGAAATTCTCCTTCACATGCTTGCTTTGCATATTGAATGTCTTACCCGCCGCAATCTTCTTGGCCGCTTGAACCTCTTGGAGGGCCTTTTGGGCTTCAGCATTGGCATCCTGTGCATTCTGGCGGGCCTTTGCAAGCTCGGACTCGTGCGTCTTAGAGTCACGCTCCAAGGACTCGTATTTTTTAACGAAGTCTTGGAGCTCTTGCTGGACCTCGCCAACCCGAGCCTCTTGTTTCTCGCGCTCGGTGTGCTCCTTGGCTGCTTTGTCCTTGGCCTCGGATAGCGCCTTCTTAAGGGCCATCGCTTTAGTCGTGGCCCCTATTAAATTCATGATGCTTCTATTAGCGTCAAAAAATTTTCCTTTGTTCTCG
The DNA here is from genome assembly GCA_021437245.1 of Aegilops speltoides. Classification (NCBI taxonomy): domain Eukaryota; kingdom Viridiplantae; phylum Streptophyta; class Magnoliopsida; order Poales; family Poaceae; genus Aegilops; species Aegilops speltoides. Next base: position 104,208 of record JAHHZJ010001208.1, on the reverse strand, counting down.
AGCTGCCTCTTCACGAGGCCGAGCTCTTCCTCGGTCCACCCTAGGTCCCGCTTCAGTCCGGAGACCTCCGCAGTATGGATGGCAGTGGCCAGCAGTGATGCCTGCTTATTCACGTAGACATACTCTTATTAGACTCTTGTGGATGTTATTTGATCCTTTGTTCGGCCTTTCTTTTCAAACACCAAACAGAGCATCAGGGGCTACTGTCCATGCTGGGATATTTTCTCATAATTTAATTACTTACCTCAAAGCCTGTTAGGAGCCTGGCGCAGGCTTCGGACAATCCGCTTTTGGCGGACCGAACCTTCACAATCACTGTACTCATAAGAGTACGGTGTTCTACATCAATGGAAGCGCCCTAAAGCACTTCTAGCAAGTTGTCCAATGCCTCTGGATGGATAGAGGTCATCGGCACAGAAGGCTCGCCCCCCTTAGCAAGGGGTTGCCTGCTTGAATCCGGAACCACTGGAGGTTCTGGCACAGTATCCGGGTGGGGGACAAACTTGCTGCGGCCCCCCTCATCAGAATCCATGGGGGTGTTCCCCCCATGTGCCCGGCGTCGGGGATTTTGCCTTGGGGTGCCTCCAGAACTGCCTCCCCCTAGCTCGGTATCCTCTGGACAACACCTCGGTGTCATCCGCGGGCCGGGGGGTGGTGGCCGTCGGGAGCGAATAGTTGTTCATCGCCGACGCGCTCAAAGACCCATCCGAGGAGGATAGGTCGATGCGGGCTTTGGACGGACTGCACGATCATATTTAACATGATAAGAAGCAATAAAGCGAAACATGCCGGAAGTATTATAGTATCCGGATACATACGACTTCGCTAGGGGCTTGTCTCTGGGCAGCCACTCCTCGTCGCTGTACTCGGCTATTGTGGAGTAGTCCAGAGAGAGGGTTTTCCCCTTCTTGGACCCTTCGGCCTCCCCAGACGGGGCGGCCTTCCTTTTCTTGTCCCCCCTGGTTGGGGGGGGGGGGGTGGGTGGGAGGACTTTCCTCTTCCTCCTCCTTGTTTTCATTGGAGGAGCGCGCCTCGGTGTCTTCGGACGATGAGTCCGAGACTACCTTGCGCCGGAGACCCTTCCTGGTCCCAGTGGCCTTCTTCTTGGTCTTCTTCTCCGGTACCTCATAGGGTGCCGGAAGCAACATCTCTGTTAGGAGAGCCGTTGCTGGATCCTCAGGTAGTGGAGCCAGACAGTCGATCTGCTCCGCTGTCGCTACCCAGTCCTGTCAAATTGGTGCGAAGCCTTAAATCCCTCCCACAAATATACTGGGGAAAGGAACATCTTGTAAAATACCGAGAGCTTACCAGATTGGTGGGGCGCTTTGCACTGAGTCCGCGATCTTTGGTAAGGGGAGGAGGTATCTCAGCGGCCTTGAACAGCACCTTCCAGACGTCTTTGTGCATCGTGTCGAAGAGCTCTTGTAGCGTCTAGTGTTCGGCCGGGTCGAACTCCCACATATTGAATTCCTGTCTTTGACACGGGAGGATCCGGCGGAAGAGCATGACCTGGACCACATTGACAAGCTTGATTTTCTTGCTTATCATATTTTTGACACAGTTCTGGAGTCCGGTCAGCTCCGTTGACGCACCCTAGGCTAAGCCCTTCTCTTTCCAGGAGGTGAGCCGCATGGGAATGCCAGATCGGAATTCGGGGGTCGCTGCCCAGTTGGCATCACGTGGCTCGGTGATGTAGAACTACCCCGATTGCCACCCCTTCATGGTCTCCACATAGGAGCCTTCGAGCCAAATGATGTTGGACATCTTGCCCACCATGGGGCCTCCACACTCCGCTTGCTGGCCAACCACTATCTTCGGCTTCACGTTGAAGGTCTTCAGCCACAGGCCGAAGTGGGGCTTGATATGGAGGAAGGCCTCGCACACGACGATAAACACCAAGATTTTGAGGATGAAATTGGGGGCCAGATCATGAAAATCCAGCCCATAGTAGAACATGATCCCGCGGACAAATGGGTGGAGGGGAAATCCCAGTCCACGGACGAAGTGGGCGAGGAACACAACCCTCTCGTGGGGTTCTGGAGTAGGAACAATCTACCCTGCGTCTGGGAGCCGGTGCGCGATATCTGCGACCAGGTATCCGGCTTCCCGGAGCTTCGTAATGTCCTCCTCCGTAGCAGAGGAGAACATCCACTTGCCTCCTGCTCCGAACATGTTTTGAGTGGCTTTGTGAAGAAGGTGAGAACTTGGGCGCTGGAGCTCGAGCGTGCGAGAATGGATGGGCAGGGGAAGAGGAAGGCGTGGGTGAAAAAGAGGAATCCTTATCCCTTTATAAAGGCAGTAGAAACTGTGCGCCTCCCCACTTGCCCCGTAAAATTGCTTATTCCCCAAGCGCCGCGATTGATGGCGCGTTTGGGTTACCCACGCCCGTATTGATGAGAATCCCATGATAAGGGGACACGATCTCTGCTTCGACAAGATGTGCCAAGGAAACTGCCTCGCAATACGTGCAGTAGCTGGTTGAGATAAACGGTTCGAATAATGACCGGGCCGTGGCGTGATGTCACGCTATGAAAAGTTGTTAGCATATTAGATTTCTAGAATATTGTGCTCTCTACGGCGGTATGTGGAATTTGTTTTGCAGAGCCAGACACGATCCTTGTGTTAAAAATCTTCCAGGGAGTATTCGGAGAAGGAACCCGCCTTGCAATGCCGAAGACAATCTGCGCGCCGGACTCATCATCATTGAAGCCTGGTTCAGGGGCTACTGAGGGAGTCCTGGATTAGGGGGTGCTCGGACAGCTGGACTATATACTTTGGCCGGACCATTGGACTATGAAGATACAAGATTTAAGACTTCGTCCCGTGTCCGGGTGGGACTCTCCTTTGCGTGGAAGGCAAGCTTAGCAATTCGGATATGTAGATCTCCTTCTCTGTAACCGACTCTGTGTAACCCTAGCCCCCTCCGGTGTCTATATAAACTGGAGGATTTAGTCCGTAAGATGACAAACAATCATAATCATAGGCTAGCTTCTAGGGTTTAGCTTCTACGATCTCGTGGTAGATCAACTCTTGTAATACTCATATCATCAAGATCAATCAAGCAGGAAGTAGGGTATTACCTCCATCGAGAGGGCCCGAACCTGGGTAAACATCGTGTCCCCCGCCTCCTGTTACCATTAGCCTTAGACGCACAGTTCGGGACCCCTACCTGCGATCCGCCGGTTTTGACACCGACAGGCGCGGCGGGACCTCCGTGCTGCTTCGGCGACGCAGCAGGACCTCTGTGCTGCTACTTCCGCGCGGCGGGACATGTCGGCTGCTTTTGCAGTGAGGCGAGACATCTCTCGTGCTTTCGCTTCCATGCTCGCCTCTCCCTAGTGGTAATCTCTCGACCCAGAACTCACACTGGCCATGGCAGACGCAAGGGAATGATGCTGAATGACTTGTTTGTTTTTGTGGATGAGGAGTTGAGGAGGAATGTGCAGTCATCTTGGCATAGTAGTATTTATAACTGAGTACTAATACGCTCCTAAGTGGGAAACCGTTTAGGTTGTGATCGATGTGAACAGGTTTGCAATTCAATATAGCGTGATAGTAATAGTAATTTGGAATGTGACGAGATGCAAGCTCAAAATTTATTGATGGTTCTAGTTTCGAAGTGCGACACTATTCCCGGATGGCGTTACGTGGGCATGTGTTCTCGGCCGTGGTGTAGCATATGCCATGGTAGTTCTTTTTCTACTGCTGTGTACGTGCAATAACTGGCACCATCGTATACATATCTTACAGTTAATGGGGCGTTCGACAGGAATAGGCGCATGGTGAGCTATAGGCTAGTCTTTTTTTTCAGACGCATTAAACCTATCTCTCAGGACTTCTCGCACGCACCATCGTGCCACCCACAAAAACATGTACTCTGAGTTTAGTACGTTATATAGGAAGAGAAGAGGTGCACGCACGCACTCGTCCTCTCACACATGCACCTGTTTTTTTTGGAAAAGGAGGATGATGACCCCCGGCCTCTGCATCTGGGAGTCGCACACGCATCTGTAGATACAAATTATAGTGTTCTCAACCATCCGATTGGCTCTATCATAGGATCCACGTTGCTCCTTGGCCTTGAGATTGAGAAGTTTAAAACGCGGAGCCTAAGCTGGAGGCGCGAGGTTTTGGTTAATGTGCAGGCCGCACACGGCACCAACGCGACACGAGCTTCGTCTGCCTGGTGCGCAGTCCGGTGAGTTGTCCAACACAACCAGGCCCTGCTTGTTATCTGCGCCTCGACTTTGCGTAGAGAAATTAGGGTCGGAGGGAGTACTACTAGTAGTAGTACTACTTTGGTGTGTCGCGTCAACTCGCACAAGTATGAAACACTTCGTGAACAAACAAGCATATACTCCCTCCGTTCCAAAATACTACTCTACTTGACTTCCATTTGTCCAAAAATGGATGTACCTATATACTAAAACATGTCTAGATACATCTATATTTTGACAAATGGAAGGCATGTATTGTGGAATGGAGGGAGTGCTTGTCATCAAAATGGATAAAAAGGGACGTATCTAGAACAAAAATATGTCTATATACATCTCCTTTTATCCATTTTGATGACAAGCAGTACTTCTTACCCAAAGGAACTTTATATCCAACAGACACAACATATCCGTTCGACTGCTGGAAATTACTGATTTGATGTCGAAGTAATTGTTGCATCACCACCAAAACCCACCATTTCTTAAGCTAAAGTAGACCGAGGTAATCCCTATATTAGCATATTACTAAGATAAATAGAAGGAACTGTAGAAACATTTAGGACATGAGATTGTCAATCTGAATGTGGAGGGACACCAGCTTAACCCCGGCCAGCAGCTTGGGCGGAACTGTGAAGAAGGTTAGCTCCTACACGGCGACGTCTCCGAGATCCTTGCTGCTTGTCACCTCCATTTCCACCTTGACAGTGTCGGTCGTGCCTATGGGCTCCCCGGTGGGCCGTTAGCCCACAGCTTGGCCACGTAGTGCAGCAGTGGGGACGCCCCCGCTCTGATGCAGATGACCGACATGGCGATAGGCACGCTTATGTCGAGCACGCCGCCAACAAGAAAGACACGCGGTCGTCCTCCTCCGCGAACAGCAAGAGCCGTGGCTCCAATAGTGGCACTTGCAGCTGGAGCTCCTTGCCGTACGGGATCCTATGCATGGGCATGGGATGCGCGGTGCTGATGTGGTGGTAGAGCATCGGCGGCGGGCCTTCGTAGCCACAGACGGGCACGGGGCATTTGCAGGACGCAAGCGGACACACGCTCTAGTGATCGGCGAGCTTGTGGTAAGTGACGTAGAGCCCGCAGCCTTCGTGCAGGCACTCCACCCTCACCGACGAAAGGACGACGTCCACCGCCGTGTTCCGCACATCGAAGCCACCGCCACACTCGCACTTCTGGCACTGCCGCTAGTTCCTGGGGCGCTCGACGCGGCAGTCCACGTAGGCCAGGTGCCCTCCCTTGCATTGCAGAAATCAATCGAATAGCACATCAATCAAGAAACCTGCACCTTGCTCGATAAGCCAAACGGACAAGGTGTATTCGAACCTCATACACTGGAGGTGTCAAGGGGTGGAGGCACAAGGGGCAGTGGAGCACGGTGAGGTCCATCGATACCTTAGAGAGCTCCATCATCGGGTCCTATTCCGTTTGCATGATCTCGCCCTCCTCGTGCACAACCATCTCTCGCTTTAGGGCCGGGGCATTACAAAGCTCTACCGTCACATATTTATACTACTTCGAGGTGCATTAAATCAACACATGCAAGTATCAAAAGGAGAGTCACGGCATGCATGCGTGTGTTGTAATTAATGCATCGGTAAACGCAAATTATTGAAATATATCGAGTGCAGTGATTTGATGTGTCGCGTCAACTCGTACATCAACGAGAAGTTTGATTATCCTCTCCTCATGGATTTAATCAAGCACTTTTTGCCTTTGGTTGTATGACAGGTTGGCCACCCACATGTCGGGCCCACCTATCATACACGCAAAGGCAGGAGCGTCCCTCCCTCGCCCATGAGTGTGGTGGCTGACAAGACTAGGAGAAGCTTTCGCTACACGCTCTCCCTCCCGCACGCGGTGGACATGCAACAGTTCAATCGGTGTCAGATGGCCAGAAGCGTACTATAGTACTCCTCGAGTGCAGTAGTACTCCATCATTGTTCGACTTCCTGAAGAGGCGAAGAGCCAAGCGCAGGCCGGACGCTCGTGTGGCAGTTTCATGTGTAGAGTAGTCTAGGATAGCGTGTACCGTGCTTGTAAGCTTAAAATCATTGGTGTCGGCTCCATGCTATGTGGCCGTCTCGAAGTTTTTTTAAAAAAAATAGTCTTATGGCCCTACATGTCATCACTAATGCAGAACCGGGCTTTAGTGCCGGTTCGTAACGGCCTTTAGTGTCGGTTTGCCAACCGGCACTAAAGAGTGGGGACTAAAGCACCCCCCTTAGTACCGGTTCGTCACGAACCAGCGCTAAAGAGCCAACACGTGGCACGAGCCAGGCCCGGGGTGCGCGTAGGGCATTAGTACCGGTTGGTAACACCAATCGGTACTAAATATTTGGGTTTTTTTTTGATTTATTTTCCATTCAATTTTTTTGTTTGCTAGTATTTCACGATACTACAAATTGTACAAGTTATGCATATATATAAAAAGATTTTCTCGACGTAGAACCGCATATATATATATATATATATATATATATATATATATATATATATATATATATATATATCATCGAATGTCTCACAAACTAACACCATTAATTATTCACACATACACATGTATATACATATACAATTTCTCCTACATATGTTGCCTTTGGTGCCTCCAAGCACGATGACAAGTGGTTCATGGGGCGTAGCGGTCATAGTATTCTCCTTTGGGATCTATGACCTGGTCGAGCAAAAATCCGCTATTTCTCTTGAAGTGCTAGTATGCGGTCCGATGGTAGGAGCTTATCCCGCACCGATCTGAACTGTTAAGAAGGAGATCAATATGCATGTGTGTTAGTTGTGTGACTAGATATCGATAATGGTGTGAATAGTGTTCGACAAACGCATGCAGTCCTGCTCTATCGATCTTCTCCTTTCGCACGCCATCATGCGAATGTTCTCGCAAACGAGAATGCACACAGATTATTCCCCGCTACCGCTTCGTGGCCTTTACGAGAATGGAATTGAATCGATAATGATTAATCAAGCATGATAATTAATTAATGATATTGAAACAAGAATTAAAGAGATGGTAGCTAGCTAGTACTACTTAATTACTTACCTTGGGTCGATGCCAAAACAACTTTTTTGGCCACTTGCATGGAGTCACCTTGATGAACTTTGCCCATGCCCTGCCCGCCGGCAAAGAAAATTAATAAAGGGGTTATTAAATAGTTCATATCAGGAAATGATGAACTAATTATTAATAGGCCGAGATATAGTTAATAATGATTGAAATTACCCGCCGACTATCCCTTCATGATGGTGTAGTCTTTATCTTCTTTAGTTAGTCACCCAAGAATTCAACTTTTCCTTCCTCAACTTTCATGTCTAACAAGACCCAAAGGCTAACTGCATACGCATTACGCTTGCATGTCTTAATTAAGCGGCATGTGCATAAAATTAATCAACTACCGTAAACCGTATACACTTAATTATTAACATCTAGCTAGCTAGTAAGCAAAAACAGAATTTGTAGTACAAGATAGTGTGACTCACGGGAAGTTGTAAGGAAGTAGTATATCTTCATTGCTATTGAGGCGCTTCAAGAACTCTAGCATGCTTTCCTCTAAAGCATCTTGACAACATTCAATCTGCCATATGTCCTCATTAATGGTATTTGGGTCGATGAACCCAACGCCATAGCGTCCAGCTTTTTCATTTCATACATCTTCATCCCGCATATAATACCACGTAAAAAGAATATAGTGAGGATAATTACATGTAATGATTGATCAAAATTATCACTACATAACTAGCTTGATACTTAAATTACGAAAGAAATCACTTACAATCAATAGCAACCCATTTATAGACTTGTTGAGTGCGTCTTGATTGTATAACTGAAATAGTTCTAGATACTCAATGGCCAGAGCTTTCTCATGGTAATAATGCTCATGCTTGACATTCACCATGAGGGACTCTCGATTGGAAATCTTGGTAATGTTCATGTACCATTGATGCAATTGATACATTCTTGCTGGGAGGTTCTTGACCTTGTCTAGATGGACCAAAGGTTGGCCCCGAACATATTTCCATGTTATTTCCGATTCTCTAAGCGTAGGCATGGGCTCGATTTCGAGGAGTTGTCCAACAGAGATATTGAGCATTTGAGCCTGCATTATATGATCCTCCGTTATTACCAGATCGCCATGCTGGGGAATGCTAACGGTTTGCCCACAATAATATTTGGCGCGTGTACTACTCCTCTCATGTGTTGTTGGCACAACAAGCGGGGGGATCTCTTGCGCCGCCTGTTCTCCCAACTGGGGAACGGTTTTCCTGCATTTTTTGCCAGCTGCTTGTTGGCTCGAGCTCGAGCTCGCTTCCTTCTTTAGCCGTTCTCGATGTAGTTTCCTGATTTGGCGCTCATAGTCCGATTCAACAGGCTTGGGAGCTGGTTCTCTAGCCATACGAATGACGTGGTCAATTACTTTCTCAGGCATTTTCTCCTTTGGTGGCGGTGATGGTTTCGGTCCAAAATGGGTGTCCACTTGGGCTTGCACTATGGCTGTGTTTTGCTCCCTAGTCATGTCGTAAGGCCTCTGAGGAAGAGGAGCGAGGCTTGGACCATATTTATATCGCTTGTCTCCGCCTGTACTTCCTAAACTACCTCGACTCGTACCGCTATGCACCAAAGCTGCGGCATGTCTCTTCTGCGATTGCTGGGACGGCGGAGACGGCTGACGTGGAGTTGGACCAGGAGAAGTGGCCTGACAATGTGCCGGACTTGAAGCAGGAGGTGTGGCCTGACACGATGCCGGACTTGAAACCGGAGAAGTGGCATGACGCTGTGCCGGACTTGAAACCAGAGAAGTCAGCTCACGCATTCGGGGACTTGGAGGAGGTGGCGGACTTCGAGGAGGAGTCGTCTCACGCATTCGTGGACTTGGAGGAGCGGGAGTCTGCTGACTGGTGGCAGACTTCAAGAAGGAGTCGGCAGACGATGCGGAGTCGGTGGACTTCAAAAGATGATGCAATCCTTTCTCCATAGGATGATACGATGTATGGCCTCTCCTAGTGTGCGCTCGTCTTCACCTCCAGGAATGTCAAGCGTTAGCCCCGAATATGGGTCCACCACTTCATCAACCATGACATGAGCATAGCCCTCTGGAATCGGGATGCAATGGTAGGTTGCTTCGGGGGTAACTAGAAAAGCAACGCCATCCGCCACCTTCATGGATATGTTCTTCATTTTGGAGTGTAGCTCACAGTTAGTGTTCTCTATGATGTCATCCACAGGTATGTATCCAGCGAGGTGTCGCCTGGGCGTAACTAACGCTGCTTCAGCATGGATGGGACGGTGCTATCCAATGTCGGACGATCATCCGCTTCTTGCTTTGCTGCCGAGACCCCTTTCTCGCTAAGTGAGTCGACTGTTGTTGCTACCGCTGGAATTTGAGTGCCAGTCCGCAGCCTTGCTTCTAGGCCTTGAAGGCGTTCAAGGCCCCGCTTCCTCTGCTCCTCCTCCAAAGATCCTTTTCTTCTCCTCCTCCATCTTCCTTCTTGCATGGGTCCTGTAGTCCTCGCTCCATTCTCGAAAAGCCCTCATACCAGGGAATAACGCCTTGCCTCGTGTTCTTCCCCGTGTTCAGATTTCCTGTATGCTGAAAGCTCATCGTTCTCTCTGTTGGGCATGAACACCCCTTCGAGCTTCTTCTATTGCGCAATTATCTTTTGTTCGCCCTTTTAGATTTGCCTTCCGCGAAACTTCCCTATCTTCGGTCCAACGCCCCCATGCGATAGAACCAAGTTCGCACTGGGGCCGCCTTAGTAACCGGAGTGACCCTCGTGATCCTCCATCTCTTGCTCATACTTATCCCACTTAGACAATCCCATCACAGAGCCACCTGGACCCAGCCTATGGAATCTGCGCCTTTCTTGCGGCATTTGCCTTGTTTTTCATCGACTGCCTTAGATAATTCTGTCCTTGAAGGTCATGAAATCGTCCCCAGTGTTCTCTTTGCTTCTCCAAAGGTTCCCTTGAAATCTGGAGTCTTCCTTTCATTAGCGAGGTAGTTGGCCCATACAGTTTTCTTGTGGGTGTTGAATGCAATTGCCATCTTTTTAAGAGCAGCGGCCTTGACTTCCTCCACATCTGCTTCAGTGAAATGATCTGGTAGGGTGAAATGTTCCATCAAAGATTTCAAAAGGTCTTTTTTGGCTCTGTCATCGACCCAAGTAACACCTGGACGTTTAGTCTTTGGCTCTTTCCATTCTTGAATGGAGATCGGAAGTTTGTCCTTCACAAGAACTCCGCACTGACGAGTCCACTTGTCCGCAATGTTCTTAGGCGTGAGGGGTTCGCCACTAAGTTTGGTGGATTCGATGTGGTACTTTACACCATCCTTCAACAATCTGCCCGGGCCTCGCTTTGTCTTGTTATCTATAGAAGCAGATTTGCTCGACCCGGAGGGCTGAAAGAAGAAAGATCGATTCGTTAATATATCTTCAATAAAAAAACATGTGATGATCACCATGATGCATGCTTATATAAACATACCTCGCTGGTAGTCTTTGTTATTTGAAGATCAGCATTGTCTGTGTCATCACAAACATTGTGTGTGTCATCATAATCATAGTTCATGACTTCATCAGCTCGGTCGTCGAGATCGAATATCTTTTCATCACCCTTTCCGGTATTGTTCAGATATTGGGAGCTGTCATCTGCTTCATTCAGATCATCTAGCCTGTGAGGGCTGCGTACGATGTCGAACAATTCCTCTTCTCTCTCTCTCTGCCGGTATTGTCCGTCATAGCTTTTACTTTACTAATACAGAAGAAATATAAAACAATTTAGTATTCAAATTACAATGCATGGATGCAATTAATCAATAAGAAAAAACGGAATCTCGAATACATCGTCTCGAATATATAATCTCAAATACATCATCGTCTTAATATATATAATCTTGAATACATCGCCTCGAATATTATATATCGAATACATCACTGGTTAGGTACCTAATAAAGATCGAGTACTACAGAAGAATCTAGGGTGCCACTCGCGGTTCCTGGGGCGCGGGCGGTGCACACCCAAAGAGAAGGAACCATCACAGGATCATATCTCCGGTCATATGCCCAAAGAACCCGCCAAGTAGTGGAGAACCTGACGTTTTTCATAGCAGCCATGTAGCGATGGACATGCTCATCTTCCTCCCTGACACGGTGACGCACCACCTCCGGCGGGGCCGGCTGCCTCTGCACCAAATGTGGCCCACGCGAATGCCACCAAAGAAGATCAGGGTCGACGACGGGACCCGAGGTCGGGTTCCTCACTAAGCGGCGCGCCCCTCCAGGTAGCACATCCCAGTGCTAGCCCCGCAGAGCCCAGTCCCGGACATGGGTCCCCTGAAGCAGGACGTCGTCGCACACGGGTCGATGGCGAGGATGCGGGCCGGCCATATCGTCGAGAACAAATACTATATGCCCGCAAAAAGTAACATTTTTTAAATGATTGGATTGTGATAACTAAAATTATATATATATATATATATATGCAAATTCTAACAATTTGACATTAATCTAATTCATCTAACTAAAACTAATTCTAAAATTTCCTGATTATATAAGTAATATTTCTATAACAATTCTAATATTTATATAACTAAAAAACAGAAAAATTGCTAACATTTCTATAAATATTTCTATAACTAAAAAATAGAAAACATTTATAACAATTCTACATAACTAACATTTCTAATATTTATATAACTAATAAACAGAATAATTTCTAACATTTCTATAACTAAAAAACAAAAAAAATTATAACAAACAAACTAATGTGTGTGTGTGCGTGCGTGTAATGTGTGTGTGTAGTGTGTGTGTCTGTGTGTAGTGTGTGTGTGTGTGGACATGGCGGCCGGGGCGAGCTCACCGGCGAGGCGACGACGGGGCGACGGGACGGGCGGGCGACGACGGGCGGGCGGCTGGTCGACGGACGGGCGGCGACGACGGGTGGGCGCGACGACGGGACAACGGGACGACGGGACGAGGACGGGATGGTTGGGCGGCGACGCCGACGGGTGGCGATTTATATGGGGACGGCCGGGTCGGCGATGAGGGCGGGCGGCGGCGACGCCGACGGGACGGGCCGATCGGGCTGTATGCCGCGACGGAGGGATGAAACGGAGGGAAGAAACAGAGGGAAACAGATTTTTTTTCAAGTGTTGTATATGTAGGATGGACCTTTAGTACCGGTTGGAGCCACCAACCGATACTAAAGGTTTGTTTTGGCCAGGCTGTTAAGGGAAGCGCTTCGTTTAGTACCGGTGGTGGCTCCAACCGGTACTAAAGGCCCCCTTTAGTACCGGTTGGAGCCACGACCCGGTACTAAAGGGGGGGTGCTGGCTCCAGGCAGTGCGCAAGTTTAGTCCCACCTTGCTAGCCGAGGGGCTACCGCACTGGTTTATGAGCCCCAGTGCAATAGCTCTCTCGACCTCCTCTCCTAAGCAGGCCTACTGGGCCTACTCTGTCCTCTTCCGCTTAGTGGGCCTCTTCAAGCTTATGGCTCTGCATCCTGGCCCAACAAAAGGTTGTGTTCGTAGTCGTATGCAGGCCGCTTTGGCCCAGTAGGCGGGCTTTTTTATTTTCTTAATTTTCTATGCTTTATTTATTTTTGAGTTGTTTTTTGCTGTATTTAGAGTTTCTTTGTGAATATTTTTGCTTTAGGTACAAGAAAATACAAACTTTCTGTTAGTGCCGGTAGTTTTCAAATTTGAATAGTTTAAATTATGAATTATTTGAAATTTGTGTGAATCACTAGTTTGTGAATAACTTAACTTTGAAAAAAGTTTTTTCAGTGATTCTTTTTTCTTATGTTAAATATTAGTGTGTTTTATAATTATATTCAATTTGGTAATGCTTAGGTTATTTAAAAAATGAAATGCCTTTGTAACAGTTCTGTTTTCGTCGGAAACCCTGATACTTTGAAAGAGATTGTCCATTTTGCACATGCTATTTGTATGAAATTATGATACCATGCCAACTTTCAACCTTTTCTGAGTTCATTTGAAATGCTTTTCAATTTCAGGGTCATTTAGCTGGAAAAAATCAGTAAATGCATGAAAAGAATTTGTTCGCACATAAAATATCTTCGCGTTTCAAATGCCAAAACACATAACTACCCTAACTATTATAGACATTCCCTCCTGGGTATGAAACACAGAAGAAAGTGATGATAGTGAAGCCGATCACATCCTGCATCTTTGGGTGTGAAACTTTTCTTCGTGTGTGTCCCTTTGCGCCAGAGCCATGGAAAATCTTCATCATTTAACCGGATGCTCGGGTCAATATTCACCGTGAATGGAGCAATTTCATCAACTTTTCATAATCTTCCGACATGTCTATCTTGTCATCCACTCCCATGATGTTTCTTTTCCTCGAAGAACTATGTGGCGCTTTGGCTCATCGTATGATCCATTCGCTTCGCTGGTGTACTAAGGTAGGGTACCTCAAGACTTCAACTTGTGCACGGGCAGCCGCAGCTCCCGCACCGGATCCACTAAACGCTTGCCGGAGACCACTCCGCCCGCACCAAGCCATTCAAGAACAAGGGTACAAGATGAAGCTTAAGACCCGGCAAGAGGAGCTTGCCGGGAAGGCCGCTCTGTGCTCAAGACTACCTCACTCACGCAAGTCCTTGGCGAGAGGAGCTCGCCGGGAGACTAGAAGATCACATCTCGAAAGACACGCCTCGGCCACAGACGCTCCGGCGAGGGCCCGGAAGCGTAAGTTACAAGCCCGACAAGCTCCCGGCCCGCAAGATCAAGACCCCGCAAGGTACTTGCCGGAGAGCTGCGACGTGCCGCTCTCCACTCATCTCGCCCACGCGCCGCCTTCAGCCTTTCTCCAGACGCGTGGCGGGTGGTCTGTGCTGCATGCGGGTGCGGTGGCACTCCACGGTGGTGGCTCCATCGCCGCGGCAAACGGAGACGCAAGGGCGGAGCTTTTGGGGCGACGGCGACGGCATTTAATGCTCTTGTCCCCTCTCGTCAAAAGTAGGTAGGATCCACTGCTCATGCAATCAGAGCCGACTGCTCCCCGCACCGCTCCAACTACCACCTCTTTTACGTTTTTACCCCTCTACCCTACGTTGACACCTGTCGGTGACCCCTTGCCCTATAAAAGGAGGCCCATGCACAACGTAGAGGAGGTTCCGATCATTGACGATTCTCGCGCGGGGTTCGGCTCTTTGGCAACTCTCAGGCCAGGTTCCGATCCTTCGCGACACTCGCGAGGCTCCCTAAGCGCAATACAACACAAAGCAGCAGTAGGGTTTTACGCGACCATCGCGCCCGGTTGGTAAAACCAGCGCTTGTGCCGCCTCGATCTGCTCTTCAGGCATCCTCCGCCTCGCATCAACACCGAAAGGCCGCCCCGGCGTTCCCATAGGTGCCTGCCACACCATCACAGGCCATCTTTGGCGCGCTGTAGGGGCGCTACGAGGTTGTGCGGACCTGATTTGGCGTTCATACCGCGTTCTTCATCAACCTCTCCGGTTTAATACCGGCCTCATCGACAATTGCGCCATGGCCTCAAGACGAGAGCCGAGGGTCGCAGACCATCTCCGTTTTCCCCACCGCCACCGGAGCCAACGGTGGGCGGAGGAGACGCCGATGGAAGGGTGGACGCCGCGAGGGCACCGCGCGTGCCACCAGATCCAGAGACAGAGCGGAGGACCACGCCGCCTCCGCTGATCCAAGGCCCGTCAGCCCAACGACGCAACCCAGCAGCGCCGGTACACGGAGGATGGTACTTTCGCGTCGGGCGAAACGCGCGGGCTCGCTGGATGCTCCGGACCGCTGTCCATGCATGAGCAAAAGCGAGAGTGCCGAGGAGGACTCGCCCTCCTATCGCTACTAGGAGTCCGAGCATGTTTCGTACCTCGCCGCCGCCTCGCCTCCCCCGCACTCGCAAGCGATCTCCTCGAGCGCTATATCGTCCGAGGACGCGCCATCGAGCTCTAAGTCCGCAAGGACGGCTCGTGCCCACTCCGCAAGTGCAGCCCCTCGAACGCTTATAAGCCCGGTGAGAACAGCCCTGGTGCTTTCGCCCGACGAGCGCACCTCTCCTCGAGTGCTGCGCCGCCGAGGACGCGCCATTGAGCTCCACCAGCAAGAGCAGAGACACGAGAAAAAGAAAGCTAAGTCGCCGCACCTTCGCGGCGGAGCACTTCTAATTCCATGCTTTTATCCGCTATATCCTCTCGCTTGTCGCTTGTGCCGTAAACCCGCGCGCCGAGGAGCCCGCCTCAGAACGGTCGCACCCTTACTTTGCTTCAACACACTCAACGGTTAAGAGTGAGCAGCACCAGCTTCGCGCCTCGCTTCGCTTCGAGTCCTGCTCAGCAATTTGCGCGCCGCGAACTAGACACGGTAAGGTTGCTTGTCGGAAGCGACGCCAGCCAGCGGGCTGCTGATGTCCCGACTCAGCAAGCGCCAGCAATCGCAAGTTCCCTAGAAGTGCAGGGTGAAAACGCACAAAGGATACAGGGCAGAGGGTATAACGTGGCAAGCTTTGCCGTGAGATGTCCTTGGTATGGGAGACTTGTGCGCGAGAGGAGCCAAGCCGTGGTCCAGCTTATGCATTTGTTTTTGTTTCCAGTCCGCCAACAAACACAAGTGTGCTGCTGCACCTTATCTTGCTTTCGAGCTTGCTCAGCAAGGTAAGCGTCGCAACTGACCCGACAAGGTTGCTTGCCGGAAGCGACACCACCAGCGGGCTGTCCCGCGGCAAGCGTGTTCGCCCCGGCAAGCTCCCCAAGAGTGTAGAGTACAAACATGCGAAGGATAAAGCTCGCATCGACATGAGTCAAGATTTATATACACATACATGTGCGCTTGGCAGTTGCATATATACATCAGCTTTTTTTATATGATCGCGATTGCAGCGGCTGTGGAGGAACCGAGAGGCCACACCAGCACCTAAGGTCCGCAAGTCCGGTCGCGGGCTGCGGGCGCCAAGGTTCTTCCTCGGCAAGCCAGCTCACTGGGCTGCGAGCTAAGATCCGCTCTCCGCAAGCCAGAGTTGCTGGGGCTGCAGATCGCTAAGTTTTCCATCCTCGTCATGCATCCTCCTATGGACCGAGATGCGGGCTGCGCTTTGAACGAAGCGTGTCTTGAAAAACCCAGTGACGTGGAGGAACCGAGTTGTGGCTCAGCTTATGCATTTGGTTTGTTTCGAGTCCGCTCAACAAACTCAAGTGTGCCGCCGCACTTTATCTTGCTTTCGAGCATGCTCAGCAAGTTGTTGCCGAATCGCCCCGACAAGGTTGCTTGCCGGAAGCGACACCACCAGCGGGCTGTCCCATGGGTCGCTAAGCGTGTTCGCCCGCAAGCTCCCCGATAGCGTAAGAACACACAAGGCACGCAGTCAAGTAAAAGACTCAGTCCGCAAGCTTTCCCTCTTTCCATTAAAAACATCCGGTTTAGTACAAGTCCATAGAGGATGAAAACATGATAGAGAGGATTACAAGTCCTTAATGCAGCTAATGCCCGAGGGCTTACAAATTAAAAAGATAAGGTGCCCTGATCCTCTCCTGCTTCTCTGCTCAGAGTTCAGGAGGTAGGTCAGGAGCCCCGGCAAGATAAGCTTGCCGGAGAGGAGACCCCGCAAGAGGAGCTTGTCGGGAAGGGCGAAGGAGCGCCTAGGAGAGCGTGGGCGTGACGCCGCCATGCCGCAGAGCTGCGCAAGGTGACGGGCATGGGGAACGATGCCCGAGAGCCAGCGACAGTCCCCAAGCTCATGGAGAGCCACGGGCGCCAAGACCCCAAGAGAACACCCCGGGAGCCGGCCAGAGCTTGGCGGAGTCGGAGGCGCCGGAGGCGAGCTTGAAGACGGAGTGGTGGGACATCGGCACGAGGGCACCTCGCCTCAGATTCGACTTAACGGCCTTGCCGCCCCCCTCTTCCTCTTCTGCTGCCTCTTCACGCCAGCCGCCAAGGAGACGGCCCCGGAGTTCAGGAGCCCGACAACCCAGAAGATGGGGTTGCGGTGGCGCCATGAGCAGCGGTGTCCGACGCCTAGTCGGGCCCGCCATCCCCTCCGCCGCTGCCGCCTCCTCCTCGCCACTTTCGCCGGGAGGAGCCTTCACATCCGAGGAGCTGTCCACACAGCAGCGCACCCGGGTTCCATAGTCGCCGAAGACCTTGACGGCAAGGAGGTCACCATCCAATAACTTGAAATGGAGGGTGAACCCCGCCGCCAAGCTATGGATCCGGGCGAATGTCTTCCACCCTCGGTCGAAGAACATCACGCCGGGCTGGGGACACGACACTCACCCGAGTGCCGCTGATCCCACAGCCCTCATGCGTAGCTCCATCACGCCGGGTGGATCCGTCCCATCGCCCTTAAACGGGACCGGCAGCCGGAGGCGACGGCGAGGCGCCCGGGCGGCTTGGTGAAGAACTCCCAGGGGTCATCTCCGTGTGGACCGCGCCGTGGTCGAGACGCCGGGAGACGGGAGGCACGCCGCCACGGCCGCCTCTCTCGACCGCCTCGCCACGCCTGCCTCGCTCAAGGCCGCGCCCTCCCTCTCCTCTCGTGGTCGGCTCTACCGCCACGGAGCGGGTGGGGTGGTGCGCTGCCCAGAAGCAACTCGCGCCGCCACCGTCAAGAGCCGGGATTCTCCTTCCATGGCGGCAAGAAGAATGTAAGACGAAGACGAAGGGAGAAGTGGATGAATGTGGCCGCCAGCACCCCGTCCGCCCTATTTAAAGGGGCGAGGTGGGGACTCAACCGCCCCGCTCGACCAATCAGGAAGCGAGGAGGCCAGAGGAGCGGGGCCGACTCGCCCTCTCCGCCCCGTGACGGCTCGGTCTCCCACCTTCGCCGCCCACGACCCCCATGCATGAGGGCCGCGTGGCGAAAAAGCGGAGTCGGAGCGACGGGTGAAGCGACCCCGCTCTGCGCCACGATCACGGGGTGGATGCCTTAAAGGCTGCATGCGCCGCCCATGTCTCCCACGACGCCGCAATCGACGCGTGCCGTTTCGGGGGAAGCGGCGGATGCAGGAGCGGATTCGGCACGCCGCTGGCCGCATGCGCCTGCAGACTGCCTTTTGGGCCTGGCCCAACAGCGCTGCACTGTATGGCCCAGTTCGGGGCTCCTGCCGGTGTAGCTAAGGTAGGGGTACCTCAAGACTTAACTTGTGCACGGGCAGCCGCAGCTCCCAGCCTGGATCCACTAAACGCTGTCGGAGACCACTCGGCCCGCATCAAGCCATTCAAGAACAAGTGTACAAGATGAAAGCTTAAGACCCCGCAAGAGGAGCTTGCCGGGAAGGCCGCCTGTGCTCAAGACTACCTCACTCACGCAAGTCCTGGCGAGAGGAGCTCACCGGGAGACTAGAAGATCACATCTCGAAGACACGCCTGGCCAGACGCTGCGTCGGCGAGGCCCGGAAGCGGCAAGTTACAAGCCCGACAAGCTCCCGGCCCGGCAAGATCAAGACCCCGCAAGGTACTTGCCGGAGAGCTGCGACGCTGCCCGCTCTCCAGCTCATCTCGCCCACGCTGCGCCTTTCAGCCTTCTCCAGAGACGCGTGGCGGGTGGTCATGGCTGCATGCGGGTGCGGTGGCACTCCACGGTGGTGGCTCCATCGCCGTGGCAAATGGAGACGCAAGGGCGGAGTTTTGGGGCGACGGCGACGGGCATTTAATGCTCTTGTCCCCTCTCGTCAAAAGTAGGTAGGATCCACTGCTCATGCAATCGAGCCGACTGCTCCCGCGACTGCTCCAACTACCACCTCTTTTACGCTTTTACCCCTCTACCCTTACGCTGACACCTGCTCGGTGACCCCTTGCCCTATAAAAGGAGGCCCATGCACAACGAGAGGAGGTTCCGATCATTGACGATTCTCGCTGGGTTCGCTCTTGGCAACTCTCGTGCCAGTTCCGATCCTTCGCGACACTCGCGAGGCTCCCCGGCGCAATACAACACAAAGCAGCAAGAGGGTTTACGCGACCATCGCGTCCGGTTGGTAAAACTGCCGCCGCCCGATCTGCTCTCTCAGGCATCCTCCGCCTCGCATCAACACCCGAAGGGCCCCCAGCGGCCCCATAGGTGCCGCCACCACCATCGCGACAGCCTTCCTTATCTTTTCTTTTTCTCGGCCTGGTGGACATGTCTTTCACATAAAAAACCTGCGCCACATCATTGGCTAGGACGAATGGTTCGTCTGCATACGCAAGATTGTTCAGATCCACTGTTGTCATTCCGTACTGCAGGTCTTCCGTTACCCCGCCTCGTGTCATAGTGACCGATTTGCACCGAAACAAAGGGACCTTCAAATCACCCGATCCATAGTTAAGTTCCCATATGTCCTCTATGTAACCATAATATGTTTCCTTTCTGTGTTGGTTGTTGCATCAAAGCGGACACCACTGTTTTGGTTGGTGCTCTTCTTATCTTGGGCGATCGTGTAAAATGTATTCCCATTTATCCGCACCCTTTGAAAGTCATTATATTCAAGATGGTAAATGGGACAATGAGTACAGTCATTTTGAATATCACCATCATTCAGTGGCACGCTTCGCAATCATCCGCGAAAGCCTCCATATAATCCAAATACCGACTTCTCCGGTGTTTGGATCAGAGAAAATTCTGGGTTCCTCCATATACGGAGCTACCAAGGCGGAATTCAGAGAACTGTAGTGTGCTTCAAAGAGAGAATGCCCGCCCATACATATTATTTGATGCCCTCCTAGCATGCCTTTTCCTTCCGGGGCCTACCCTTATGCCGCGATTCAAAGAACACCAATCAGCTTAAGGTCGAATAAAGTCAATACAAAACTCAATGACCTCCTCATTTCCATGGCCCTTCGAGATGCTTCCTTCGGCCTAGCACGGTTATGAACATATTTCTTCAAGACTCCTATGAACCTTTCAAAGGGGAACATATTGTGTAGAAATACAGACCCAAAACGTTAATCTCTTCAAGAAGGTGAACTAGGACGCGCCATGATGTTGAAGAAGGATGGTGGGAACACCAACTCGAAATCGACAAGACATTGCACCAAATCATTCTCAAATCCTTGGTATGATTTTTGGATCGACACCTTCTGAGAGATTGCATTGAGGAATGCACATAGCTTCACAATGGCTAATCGAACATTTTCCGGTAGAAGCCCCCTCAATGCAACCGGAAGGAGTTGCGTAATAATCACGTGGCAGTCATGAGACTTTAGGTTCTGGAACTTTTTCTCTGCCATATTTATTATTCCCTTTATATTCGACGAGAAGCCAGACGGTACCTTCATGCTGAGCATGAATTCGAAGAAGATTTCCTTCTCTTCTTTGGTAAGAGCGTAGCTGGCCTCGACCTCGATGTATGCCGCCTTTTCCGTGCATACGCTGCTGGTCCTCCCATGCCTCGTGTATCTTTTGTCTTCCCATACACGCCCAAAAAGCCAAGCAGGTCACGCAAAGATTCTTCCACGTGCATCATGTCGATTGCGGAGCGGACCTCTATGTCTTTCCAATATGGCAGGTCCCAAAATATAGATTTCTTCTTCCAAATGGGTGCGCTGTCCGTCGGCCCTTCGAACAAAGTTGTCTCGCCAGACCCTTTCCAAAGATTACCTTCAAATCCTTGACCATATCATGTACATCAGCATTCAAGACGGTGGCGAGGCTTTGTCCGTGATCCGCCTCACCTTGAAATGCTTGCCTTTCTTTCTTACGGATGCCTTGTCGGAAGAAATCGACGATGTCCTGTGTACACATTTTTCCTACAACTATCCAAATATATATCGCTTGTATCATCCAAACAAAGGTGTGCATCCGCTGTATCCCTTGTTTGTCCGTCTCGAAGGTTATCGAGAGCAAAGCAATCATTGATGGTCACGTAACAGCAACGCCTTTAGGTCAAATTCTTCCCGTCCGTGCTCATCCCATGCATGTACACCTGTTCCATTCCACAGCTGTAATAGTTCTTCAACTAATGGCCTTAGGTACACATCAATGTCGTTGTCGGGTTGCTTAGGGCCGTGGATGAGCACTGGCATCATAATGAACTTCTGCTTCATGCACAACCAAGGAGGAAGGTTGAGGGAGTCCTGGACTAGGGGGTGTCCAGATAGCCGAACTATCATCATTGGCCAGACTCCAAGACTATGAAGATACAAGATTGAAGACTTCGTCCCGTGTCCGGATGGGACTTTCCTTGGCGTGGAAGGCAAGCTTGGCGATACGGATATGTAGATCTCCTACCATTGTAACCGACTCTGGTAACCCTAGCCCTCTCCGTGTCTATATAAACCGGAGGGTTTTAGTCCATAGGACTAACAACATTCATACCATAGGCTAGCTTCTAGGTTTAGCCTCCTTGATCTCGTGGTAGATCTACTCTTGTACTACCCATATCATCAATATCAATCAAGCAGTGAGTAGGGTTTTACCTCCATCGAGAGGGCCCGAACCTGGGTAAAAACATCGTGTCCCTTGTCTCCTGTTACCATCCGCCTAGACGCACCCCCTACCCAAGATCCGCCAGTTTTGACACCGAAATTGGTGCTTTCATTGAGAGTTCCTATGTGTCGTCACCTATAGGCCCGATGGCTCCTTCCGATCATCAATAACAACGCGTCCAGGTGAGATTTTTCTCCCGACAGATCTTCAGATTCGGCGGCTTTCAAGATCAAGGGCCAATTCACTTGGCCATCCGAGCAGATCGAAGCTACGCCCGCCATCAGTCGATTCGAAGTTTGAACTATACCGCCGATCCGCGGAGACTTGATCTTCGACGGATTTGAGCCACACCAGCGTGCCGCGACTGCCTCGATGGGCATGATTTAGCTCACATCGGACAAAGGCTCCTCGAGGTCAAGATAAGAGCCCGCTCCGACCCTTGGTTCAGAGCAGACGGCGCCAATCGAGGATGGGTGGTTGGACACCACCTCGGGGGCTGCTACCTCTACGGCGATGGAGCCGAATACCGACCCTGTCCCTCATGAAGCTCGTGAATCCAAGGTGTCGGACTCCTCTCTGGACCCCGAACCTTCCGTGCCCCTGCCAATCGAATCCGGTTGGGCGCCGATCATGGAGTTCACCGCTACGGACATCTTTCAGCACTCGCCTTTCGGTGACATCCTGAATTCACTAAAGTGTCTCTCTTTGTCAGGAGAGCCTTGGCTGGATTATGGCTAGGACAGTTGGGATGCGGACGACAAAGAAATTCAAAGCGCACCCACCACCCACTTCGTAGCCACTGTCGATGACTTAACCGACATGCTAGACTTCGACTCCGAAGGCATCGACGGTATGGACGACGATGCCGAAGACGACCAAGAACCAGCGCCTACTGGGCACTGGAAAGCCACCTCGTCATACAACATATACATGGTGGACATCCCAAAGGATGGGAATGGCGATGGAATAGCGGAGGATGACCCCTCCAAAAAGCAGCCTATGCGCCGGCGTCAGCGGCGCCGCTCCAAATCCCGCCACAGCAAGAATGGAGGTTCCGGCACCAGAGATAATAGCAACCCAGATAGTGCCGAAGACAACCCCCTCCTATAAGATTCAGCACAGGAGGACGGAGAAGCCAGCCCTCACGAGAGAGCGGCAGATGAAGAGGTAGAGGACGATAATTACATGCCTCCCTCCGGAGATGAGGCAAGCCTCGACGACGATGAATTTGTCGTGCCTAAGGATCCTGTCCGAACAAGAGCGCTTTCAAACGCAGGCTTATGGCCACGCAAGCAGCCTCAAGAAAGCAGCAACAGCTTAGAGCGACTAAGACTTGCTAGCCGACAGATGGATCAAGTCCTTGCGTCAAGAGTATGAACTCAACGCCTCCAAAAGTTACCCCAAACGCAAGCTGCTGCCCCGATTAGAGGAGGAAGCACATAAACCTACATCGCCAAGGCACAATATCGCCGACCGCCACCTCGTGTCGCAATGCAGAGGCCTCTAGGCCCCCATCAAAGCCGCACTCGGCGCCGCCAAAAAGTACAAAGCCATGGGGAATGCGCCGGACTTGCAAGACATATCGAGGATAAGGCAAGGCAAACAAGATCGATCTATGGATCGCGGGCGCTTTACAATACGCGACGACAACCGTCGCCACGGAGACAAAGAACCCCGTCGGGCGAACACAAGAGACAAAGCTCGCTCGAGCTGCGTCGTGATATAGCCCTATACAGAGGCACCGCACACTCACTATGCTTCACAGATGAAGTAATGGATCATCAAATCCCTGAAGGGTTCAAACCCG
This sequence comes from Aegilops speltoides, assembly GCA_021437245.1. Taxonomy (NCBI): domain Eukaryota; kingdom Viridiplantae; phylum Streptophyta; class Magnoliopsida; order Poales; family Poaceae; genus Aegilops; species Aegilops speltoides. The sequence continues at coordinate 80,778 of JAHHZJ010001208.1, read as the reverse complement.
TGAACATTGAATCCTACGATGGCACAACAGACCCCGCGGTCTGGATCGAGGACTATCTCCTTGATATCCACATGGCCCGCGGTGATGATCTTCACGCCATCAAATACCTCCCACTCAAGCTTAAAGGACTAGCCCGACATTGGCTCAACAGCTTGCCAGCAGAATCAATTGGGTGTTGGGAGGACCTGGAAGCCGCATTCCTTGATAACTTCCAGGGCACATATGTGCGACCACCAGACGCCGATGACCTAAGCCACATAATTCAGCAGCCAGATGAATCGGCCAGACAATTCTGGACTCGGTTCTTAACCAATAAAAATCAAATCGTCGACTGTCCGGATGCAGAGGCCCATGCAGCCTTCAAACACAACATCCGCGACGATTGGCTGGCCCGGCACCTAGGACAGGAAAAGCTGAAATCAATGGCAGCCCTCACATCACTCATGACCCGCTTCTGTGCGGGAGAAGACAGCTGGCTAGCCCGCAGTAACAACCTAACCAAAAATTCTGGTAGTCCGGATACCAAGGACAGAATGGCGGTCGCGTCATAATAGCACAAACGCCGCATTAACGGCGATAATATCAAGATACGGCAATAACGCCGGATTCAGAGGCTCTAAACCCGCCACCGGAAAAAGCCATTCAAAAGAACTACTCTAGGCCCGCCCAATTTGGACCGGATACTTGATCGCCGTGCGTATACACGGCACTTCGGAAAGCTGCCTAATCACACCAACAGAGATTGTTGGGTGTTCAAGCAGGCAGGCAAGTTAATCACCGAAGGCAATGACAAGGGGCTGCATAGCGACGACGAGGAGGAGACACGGCCGCCGAACAATAGAGGACAAAAGGGATTCCCCCCACAAGTGCAGACGGTGAACGTGATATACGCAACGCACATACCCAAAAGGGAGCGGAAGCATGCGCTCAGGGACGTAAACGCGATGGAGCCAGTCGCCCCAAAGTTCAATCCGTGGTCCTCCTGCCCGATCACTTTTGATCAAAGGGACCACCCCACCAGTATCCGCCACGGTGGATTCGCCGCATTGGTTTTAGACCCAATCATCGACGGATTTCACCTCACTAGAGTCCTGATGGACGGCGGCAGCAGCCTAAACCTGCTTTATCAGGATACAGTGTGCAAGATGGCCATAGACCCCTCAAGGATTAAACCCACAAAAACGACCTTCAAAGGTGTCATACCAGGTGTAGAGGCCAATTGTACCAGCTCAGTCACACTTGAAGTGGTCTTCGGATCCCCGGATAACTTCCGAAGCGAGGAGTTAATCTTCGACATAGTCCTGCTCAGCAATGCTATCATGCATCGCTTCGGACGAACCGCATTTGCAAAGTTCAATGCGGTGCCGCACTACGCATACCTCAAGCTCAAGATGCCAGGCCCTCGAGGAGTCATCACGGTCAACGGAAACACCGAACGCTCTCTTTGAACGGAGGAGCATACAACGGCTCTTGCGGCGGAAGTACAGAGTAGCCTCTTAAGGCAATTCTCGAGTCCGGCTGTTAAGCGACCGGACACCATCAAGCGCGCCCAGAGTAACCTACAACAAGACCACCTGGCACGTTCCGAGCATGCGTAGCAATACGGCCCCAACCCCATCTCTCGCAAAATCGCAAGACCAGTACTACGCGTACATCACTATGCTCTGGAGATACCATGGGCATAGGGGGTGGGGCACGACCACGGCAGGCCCAGAGTGCGGCTCAACCACACCGGGGGCTCTGAAAATAGGTCATCATTTTCTTTCTTCTTTTTTCCTTATCCTCAGGACTTCGTTTCCCAGAAGCCCTGTTCGGTAGTAGACTTGCCGAACTCACGATGCAACAGCCAGGGAAGCAGAAAAGCTACGATGAGTATCCAGGTGGTCTCCATTCTGAGCATTATACCTGTTTTATACACCATTCCACAGCCTACCCCTGGAGGGGGACATGTTAAATAGTCCCACCCCTTGCTTATCGCACTATTTGTATCATTCTGCACTCACTGCAGTATTTTTCAAACAATGCATCTCTTTTTCCTATTATTGCATTCCTTTCTTATACATATGTTCACTTATGACATGTTGCATCCGTACGCTTTGGTACGGCTAAATACACTAGGGGCTTAAGTTCCCCAAATTATGGTGTGATAAGTCCGAACACTTTCACAAGTGCGGCACCCCGGACTTATAGCATTATATGCATCGGCTCCGAATCATGTCTTGGGTCAATAGTTGGGTTTTCCCGACTCCCATGTTTTGGTACCTTACGCCCGCTATATCGGCTAAGGTAGCTGGGAGAACCACCGCGATTGTGCCCTAGTTGAGCTGGGTGAGCACCTTAGTGGAGAAAGCTAAAATCGACCGTCATGATGGGGCGAGAGCCGGTCGCTGTTCGAGAGGTTTTTCGAGTCCCTAAAGACTTATGCCGCTTAGAGCGAGGAACCGGCTTTGTCTCGCCCAGCGTGATAGCGCCCCAAATTCGCCTATCAACACTAGGGGCTTTGGCCAAATTTAAAATTATAGAATTCTATGGCTAAGGAGAGTGTTCAAGCATTATAAGTCCGTTGCCTCGCTCGTTGTGTTGAGCGCCTCCTAGAAGGACCCAAAATGGGAACAAGAGCGCCAAGTTTATCCCTAACACCCCAAAGACTGTGGGATGGGGGCGAAGCCAACGACTTGCCATCTCTCGATTTGATAAACGGCCGCACGTAAGGTAATATTTTAAATTAACAAGAGTTGCTTAGCGATATGAACAAAGTTTTCAGCGACAGATAACAAGATGCGAATCTACTCAAAATTACATCTTTGGAGCATTCACTGCAATAATGCGGCACCCTTCAGACACCCTTATAATACATCTCGGCGTGATACTCCTTGCCCGGCGGTGGCACGTCCGTCACAAGCTTCTTCAAGGTCCATCTTGCCCTCAAGGCACCTTAGTGCGGGCAAGGCCCGACGGCACCTTCAATACAAAGCGGAGTGCTTTATGACGCCAACCCATGGACAAAGGCCCACCACCACCGCACTGCATCAAGTAGCTCCTGTGCATGGCCTCTTTGGGCCAAAGCTGAACTATGAGGTTCTTCATGGCCTGTTCGCCACCTTGTGGAGCTCGACCAGCTGCTTCAGCTGGTCGCCAGGGCATCGATGTCCGGCCTCAAGATATCGAGACCGTAACACCTTCTCCGTCGAGCTCCCCTCCTTGGCTCTGTAGAATGCGGCAGCATCGGACACGCTGCGGGGCAGATCTGTGAATGCTCCTGGAGAGCTCCGAATTTGGGTAAGTAACAGGTAATTCACTTTAACATGCTTGTTTTTTGCTTTGCATGAAGAATGCCTTACCCGCCGCTATCTTCTTCACCGCCTCGATTTCCTGGAGGGCCTTTTGGGCTTCGGCCTTAGCGGCTTTGGCACTCTCAAGAACGGACGCAAGCTCGGACTCTCGATGTCACATCCCTAGCTTCTGGCAATGCACTAGGCTAGCCTCATGAGTGTCATCATGTTTAAGTTTCAAATGAACTTGAAATGGGGATTGTTTAAACCCTAGCATCAAAGGAATTCACTAGGTTCACCTAAAATATTTTCAGTAAATCCAAATGGCTTTCAAAATGTTCATCATTTATGGAAAAATGTCAGAAACAAGAACTGTGAGGTGATGCACATTTTTCCATGACCTATTTGGGCTCAATTAAATCATACTCTATTTGCATTTGGACATTTAAATGCTATAAAATATTTTAAATGTCCGAATAATCATAAACTTAAATGTTTACTGTTGGATATATTCCAAACAATGGGCTTGAGCAAGTTTCATGATTTTTGAGTGTGCCTAAGTATTTTTAATAAAGCCCTGAAACTACAGAAGTAATAGAATAACAGAAAAGAATTAGAAAGGAGAGAGAGGAGAAACCTTACTCGGCGCTTACCTCTCCTGTGCAGCCCACCGACACCCAGCCACCGGGCGGCCCAGCCCACCCAAGCAGCAGCCACCACCCCCAACCTCCCGCCAAGGATGAGGGTCGCAGTGCTCACCACAAGGCCCACGCCACAGGCCACCTCCCCGCTTCGCCGACGCAGAAAGGCTCCAGAAGCCGCCACGCGCCACCCCAGCCCCTCTCGCCCACCGCTCGTCCTCTTTCCCTCCTCTGTCTCGCTCTCCTCCCCACAGCCGAGCGCTACCGTCGCCACCGACGCCATTCGCCGCGGCCACAGCCACCACCTAGCCTCCCCAACACGTCCAGGAGCTCCGCCTCCGTATTATAGGCCTCCTCGAGGACACACGCAACACCGGACGCCCCACAGCATCGCCATCTTCAACATCTTCATCGCCGCCGCCGGAGATCCCCGCCGCGCCAAGGCTCTGGTGCTTCCCCGAGCCATCCGACACCGCCAAACGACTCGCTGTGAGCCACTCCGCCTTTCCCCCCTATTCTCCCTCGCTCGTTCGTCCCCTAGACGCATTCTCCACCGCACTCCGGAGCTCCCGCCGCCATCCATGTCGCCGCCGAGCCCAGAGCTCGATTCACCCGAAGCCGAGCACGACTGCGTGCTCAGCAGCCCCCCCAGAAAGCGAACGCCACCACCCAAGCCTCCCGCCGTGCACCCTAGCCTCGTCCCACTCGAGCCCGTGGCTCCGGCCGCCGCCAAGCTCCCCGCCGACGGTGTTACCAGCCACCCCGCGACCAATGGCCTACACGTTTGGATGCGGCGCACCTTCAGCTACCCGTAGACGCAAACTACGCGAAAAACCGTAGCGGGTTTCCGGCGAACTTCCGCCGCCGATCTGGTCGTCGCCGGCCTAAGTCCGACGATGATGACATGGCGACATTATTAGCGGCTAATCCCCCAATTAGCAGCCTAGCAGACACTGACAGCGGGCCCCACCACAGGGTCAAACCCCAGTCAGCGTTGGATTTGACCGTGGTTTAGTCCCTGTTTCAATGACACGCGGGTCCCACCTGTCAGGTTTGACCCTGGTCAACTCGGCTGACCTGCTGACACAGTAGTGACACAATGCTGATGTCATTAATGATTTTCTGGATTAATACTAATTCAGGAAATTCATAAAATACCACAAACTTCTAAAAATCATAGAAATTCAACCGTAGCTCCAAAGGAAATAAATTATATATGAAAAATGATCAGAAAAATCCAATCTATCCATCTGTACCATTTTCATGCATGTTAGAACAACTTATGGCTGCTGTTTAGGCCAAATCATATAAATGACATTTAAACCCTCACATATGGAGTTTGAATTTGAACCTAGGGTTCAAACCAACTCCATTTAACATGTTGCTAGTTGCATTAGCTCAAAACACATTCATATTGCCATGTCATAGCATGCATCATATTGCGCATTGATTGATTGTGTTCTTCCTTGTTTGCCGGTGTTTGTCCCCTCTCGATAGACGTGGTTCCGACGATGAGTTCGATGACACCGATGAAGAACTATATTATCTTCAGAAGTGCCAGGCAAGCAAAACCCCCTTGTTCATTCCGATACAATCCCACTCTCTTGCTCCTGATCTCTTTTACTGCATTAGGACAACAACGTTTCAACTGTTACATGTTGCGGTAGTTGAACCCCTTTATCCTCTGCATGACATGTCATTCCACGGTAAATAGATGAAACCCACTAGCATGAGTAGGAGTTGTTTGAGCCCTGATGTGTCTACTCATTCATGCTTGTCTGTCATGCCCATATTGCTTAGAGTTGTGTCAGTCTGATTCATCAGAATGAATCGGAGGTGTGTGAACATGTCCCATCGTTGAGAGCTAAATGTGTGAACACGATTTGGTAAAGGTAGCGGTGAGAGGCCATGTAGGAGTACATGGTGGGTTGTCTCATTGCAGCCGCCCTCGTGAACTGAGTTCTGTGTTTGTGATCCATGAACAGTTACTACCACACATTGGGTTCCGTAACTCGACCCTCTCGGCTTATTAATCAACTTGATCTCTGCCCGTGAGTTGCAACTAGTTTCGTGTTTGTAGGTAGTGTTAGTAGTCTACCAGTGGCACCCAAGCATGTGGGCTTGGGACAGATTAGGCACCGTGGCACGGTGTACCAAGCGAGATCTACCCGTCGAGGTGGGCTTGGGAACCCTGCTCACATCGCTTGGGGGCCGTGAGCGACACCCCGCCGAATCTCCTTGCGGATGGAACCCGAATTGGCGATAAACCTGACTAGAGACTTGTGTGGTTAGTCGGTCGTGGCGACTCCCTCGCCTCGGCTTCCGCTTGAAGGTTGCCGAGGTACATGACGGTATGTATGCATAAGTGGCGAGAGCGTGTGAAGAAGTACACCCTGCAGGGTTATCATTATCTATTCAATAGCCGATTCCTCGGATATGGAAACTTGGACCCCTTGCATAGTTCATAGACAAGTGAAAGTGGATACTCTAAAATACGCAAGATAAGCGTGAGTGCTATGGATGGCGTTCTCGAGGAAGACGGAGCGGATCCATAGTGGTGTATTGATATGGTGAATATGTGGACTCGTGTGCGCCACCTCAAAAGAGTTACTTGCAATGTAGTTCAGATAGCCACCGAGTCAAAGCTGGCTTGTTGCGCTCAAACTCCACCATCCCTTTGTTGATAATGATGCATATGTAGATAGTTCTCGATGTAAGTCTTGTCGGGAACATTTGTACTCACGCTTGCCTATTTTATGTTTTTGCAGAGAGACTTCAGTCTCGCTAGTAGTTCCGCTTTGACTTGACGCTTAGCTTGATACCTCGGCCACGATCTTGTGCCCTCGGCAGATCTCGTAGATAGTCGCTTCTCCGCCTTTTTCATTTGTAGATGTCTCAGACTCGGACATGTTAAGCTTCCGCTTGTGCTATGACTTGTATGTTTCAATGTTGGGTCGTGAGACCCATGTTTGTAATATCTCGCTCCTGAGCCTAATGAATAAATACTTGAGTCAGAGAGTCATGTTGTGATGCCATGTTGTATTTGCACATATCGAGCATATTGTGTGTATGTTATTGAAATGCTTGGTATGTGTGGATCCGACTATCTAGTTGTTTATCCTTAGTAGCCTCTCTTACCGGAAATGTCTCCTAGTGTTTCCACCCAGCCATGGTAGCTTGCTACCCTCCTAACACTTAGGCTGGCCGGCATGTGTCCTTCTTCGCTCTGTGTTTGTCCCTTCGGGAAATGTCACGCGATGAATACCGAGTCCTGTTAGCCCGCCACAGCCCGGTTCACCGAGTCCCGCTAGCCCAAAGCTACAGCCCGATTCACTCACGATGACCGACACGCTCGATGTCGGGTCATGGATGCTCGTCCCTCGTAAGTTTGTGCCACTTTGGGTTTACAACTAGCCATGTCATCCCGGGCTCCTTATCATATGGATGCTAGCGACACTATCATATACGTGTGCCAAAAGGCGCAAACGGTCCCGGGGAAAGGTATGGCGACACCCATGGGAATACCGTGCGTGAGGCCGCAAAGTGATATGAGGTGTTACATGCTAGATCGATGTGGCAATGAGTCGGGGTCCTGACAGCTTTGGTATCAGAGCTTGACTACCTGTAGGATTACCAAGCCAAACTGGTCGAAGTCGTGTCTAGAAATGCTTTAGTTATGTAGGGGAATTGATTGTGGAAGGGAACGTAAGGCTCTTTTTACTCCTTATACCTCATGGCCTTCGATCCGAAATCATCCTCTTCTCTTCTACGGGGTTTAAGAACTAGGCTTCTCATCTATCTATCAGGATGCCGTGTTACTAATCCATAGACCTATAGGATTGTTGGATTCAAGTCTTAGTTCAGTTTCTACTACTTTTAGTATGTTGTCAGTTGAACCAGAACCTTGATATGATGTTGTCAAATGACTATGCAAATCCTTGTGAATGTCTCAAATCTTTTTCTGAGCATTTACAGTCGTTATGCTGTCCGAGTCATCCCAAATTTGTAAATAGTCCGATACATTTGCAAATCATTTCTTTCCGTTCCCGGTGTCCTTTTGGTCAGAATAAGCACACTAATTGTCTGTTGAGGTACTCCTTGCCTTGACATATATGTTGGAACTAGTATTATGACCCTAGGCATCTTAGAGGATCACCTGGTAATATGGCCATGTTTTGTGTTCCCAGTGTGATGATTCTGACCATCATTCTCGAAAGCATCCCGTGATGCCATTTAGTAGTAGGTATTCTACTCCTGGATTCTTGACCCAAGATTCACCCTACTTACTTCATGTTGATAGTGTTTGCTAGTTCCTTTAGGATATTAGTAACCTTGCAATAATCCTCGAGGTCCGTGGTATTTCCTTCTTCCAAATACCATGAACTGCTTATGGCAGAAGTTCTTTTGAGCCAAAAGATCACAACCAGGGTGCTCTTGAGGAGTACTCCATTCTATATTGCGACTCTGCCAATTCTACCTTTCTGCATAGGTTATCCGGAAGAAACCTGTTGAACTTGATTCGACATACTAACCTATGCATCCACAACTCAAAAATTATATGTTCCTTGAGTTGTCCTCCTTTAGCTGTCTTCTGACCTTCGTCTATCAATTGATAGTCAAGGGTATGCGTGCATTTGTTCATCGGTGCCTATTACCCTTGTGGTCTGTCAAGCCATTCTATCCGGATTGACTTGGAGAAAAAAACTCCAGTACCTCATCCATTTCTAGGATTGGGTCAAAGCAGTTGTATTCCACGGATCAAATGCCAACCAGCTTTTGCTCTGCTGTACCTTGGAGTGTTACCATCTTTATGTCAAGAGTGTCATGAGAATTGCACCACCTCTTATGAATTCTTGACGCAGTAATACTTCTTGCCATCATTGTTCATTCCTCGGTTCCCGTGTTATTCTAATCGGAATGCCGACAAGTGTACCGTGATGTGCGAAATCAATACTCCTAGCAACCTTGTTGCTTGGTAGTTAAAGGACAATAGTTTCACTCTTAGCATGTTGGTTATTGGATCATCATTCTAAGATAGACTGTGCTACCTAGTCCTTATTCTGGTGCACTCTTCGATCAATGAGTTAGGACTGTGTCAATCCCTCACTCTTCTGATCATGTCATCTTGCCTTGAAAAGCAAGATTGCTCTCGATCTTAGAGACATATCGGTGGTTCGTGATGTTCCGAAAATCTTCTCGGAAGTGTTACCAGGTTGTCACCTGACCGCTATGTTGAGTTCGTGATCATATTGGTTTTCCTTTAAACCACCCATTCTCCAAGAATCTGTGTTGGATATCCCTGAGCTAGTTGGTTGAGCTAGACAACAACTTGGAGAGTTGGAAGGTAAAGCTTTGCTTAACTTAGTTCATCTCTAAGGGATATCTTCTGTGTGTGTGTGTGTGTGTTGAAGAAAGATGATATCTCCATTGATTGGTCCTCGTGATTAGTTGTTGGATCTATTGCCTTGTCAAAACTTTGATTTGAACATGGGCTATCGTCAAATCAAATCAAAACCAACGATGTTCATAATGTTGTCTTACTCGTGGTTGATCCCTCGGGCATACACCATTACATCGTTTGGTCTGATTAATGCTATCACCGTGTTCTCATGATGGCGGAAGTCCATTTATATGGTCATCCCGATGACTTGTTGTTGAGCCCATCAGCAGCATTTTGTCTCCCCCATGATTCATGTTGAACATCAAGTTAGTGTTGGAAACTTTGGTAAGCAATGCCTTCGTGTTCCGTTCATGAAGCTTATGCTTGGATGGAAGAAGTGACTTCCTCGAATTCATGTGCATCTGGTGCAAGTTGCCGCCATGAATTTGAGAAAGGTTTGTTTTGTTTCCCCTGGAATCATCCCAAATTAGTCACACATGTGCAAAGTATACTATGGTTTGGTAGATTAATTACCTCCACTCCATATGTATTCCGTAGCACACCAAGCCACTGATTGATTTGTTCAAGGAGAAGAAGCTCCTTCTTAAGAGCATGCCTTATGCAAGGACTTCAATATCCTCGTTGATGGTTCCCAACCAGAACTCGGTAGTGTTTCATTGTAAGACTACCATGTGGTCATGCTTGTCTGGGACAGCGTGTTCACATGTTTGTAGCGGAACTCTCTCATGTTTTGGAGCTTGCTATCGTAGTTCATCTCCCGAGAATCCCGCAACATTATCTCACTAATTTGAGTTGCAACTGTTCCTTCTCCAGACATGTTGTCTGAAATATTCTGTTAGCAACCAGATCTGAATCTCAGGCAGATATGATGGTTGGTACTTCTCCAAGATCTATGATGTAGGTCCCGACAAGGTTGATGTTCTGGCCGACGCACCTAGCCGGAGGATCTATCACTATAGTATCTTGATTGGGCAATTTGTCCATCTTCTCCATGAGGATTTCATGCGGCTTATTCTATAAGTTGTTCCTTAGGGATTCTTGTGCTCTTGGTTTCCCGGATAGCTATAACCATTCAAACGGTGGAATCACTCTTGTTGAGTTATTCCCAGTTACCAGAATCATTCCCAGCATTTGCATTTTGTCTCCAGCTTGCACCTCAGTAACCACTGTTTAGGATCATCTTCAAAATTGGTCCTACCATGGGTCCCATCCATTTTCGATGATAAGCAAAATCATCCATTGCGTTGTCTTCAACAAGGTAGTCCACATCATCCATTCTTTCGAACTCCTTCAAATGATCGATTGTGATTGCCTTAGGCTGGTATAAAGAGTCTCAATGATCACTATATCAAAAGTAATTCCTTTTGCCACCTAAGGGAATTTTTCTGCGGGTCACCTTCCCTAAGATGTCTCGTTATGGTATCATGGAACTCAACTCCTTGCTACGTGGACAACCGTTCACCACCTTCTTAAGTGTGGAATTGTGTCTACGTAGTGAACCTTCGTCATCTGTTACATTCCATCCCTCTGGATGTATGTTTCATGTCTCAACTCGAGAAATGTTCAATGTCTCACCCAGCGAGTTGATCGTCGGTTGTTCGATCTTCAAGAAGATCGATCCTTCTAGAGTTTTCCCTTTCCTCTCGTTGTCCTGATAGTTGGAGTTCTCATAGCACGACATCGAGACAAAGATCGTGATCAAATCAATGTTCTTATGAAGTGCAACTTGGATCGTGAAGATTGTGTTGGTCTTGTGCCCCCTCTGTCTTCTTACCTCACGTCTTGAATCTCGGGACGAGATTCTTGTTTAGTGGGGGTGAGTTGTCACATCCCTAGCTTCTGGCAATGCACTAGGCTAGCCTCATGAGTGTCATCATGTTTAAGTTTCAAATGAACTTGAAATGGGGATTGTTTAAACCCTAGCATCAAAGGAGTTCACTAGGTTCACCTAAAATATTTTCAGTAAATCCAAATGGCTTTCAAAAATGTTCATCATTTATGGAAAAATGCTGTAAATAGTAACCAGAGGTGATGCACATTTTTCCATGACCTATTTGGGCTTTGAATTAAATCATACTCTATTTGCATTTGGACATTTAAATGCTATAAAATATTTTAAATGTCCGAATAATCATAAACTTAAATGTTTACTGTTGGATACATTCCAAACAGTGGGCTTGAGCAAGTTTCATGATTTTTGAGTGTGCCTAAGTATTTTTAATAAAGCCCTGAAACTACAGAAGTAATAGAATAACAGAAAAGAATTAGAAAGGGGAGAGAGGAGAAAACCTTACCTGGCGCTTACCTCCTGTGCAGCCCACCTGACAGTCCAGCCACCTGGCGGCCCAGCCCACCCGCAGCAGCCAGTCACCCCCAACCTCCTGCCAGAAGGATGAGGGTCGCGTGCTCGCCGCGCGCGTCCATGCGCGAGGCCACCTCCTGCTTCTGCCGACGCAGGAGAGGCTCCAGAAGCCGCCACGCGCCACCCCAGCCCCTCTCGCCCGCCGCTCGTCCTCTTTCCCTCCTCTATCTCGCTCTCCTCCCCACAGCCGAGCGCTACCGTCGCCACCGACGCCATTCGCCGCGGCCACAGCCACCGCCTAGCCTCCCCAACACATCCAGGAGCTCCGCCTCCGTATTATAGGCCTCCTCGAGGACACACGCAACGCCGGACGCCCCACAGCATCGCCATCTTCAACATCTTCATCGCCGGCCGCCGGAGATCCCCCTCGCCGCTTCGCACGCTCTGGTGCTTCCCCGAGCCATCCGACACCGCCAAACGACGCGCTGTGAGCCACTCCGCCTTTCCCCCCTGTTCTCCCTCGCTCGTTTGTCCCCTAGACGTACCCTCGACCGCACCCGTGAGCTCCCCGCCGCCATCCATGTCGCCGCCGAGCCCAGAGCTCGATTCACCCGAAGCCGAGCACGATCAAGTGCCAGAGCCCCCGTAAAGCTTAACGCCACCACCCAAGCCTCCCACAGCACCCTAGCCTCGCCCCACTCGAGCCTGTGGCTCGCCGCGCTAAGCTCCCGCCGACGGTGTTACCAGCCACCCGCGACCAATGGCCTACGCGGTTGGATGCGGCGACCTTCACTACCCAGACGCAACTACGCGCAAAACCGAGCCCAGAAGCGGGTTTCGCGAACATCCGCCGATTCGTCGTCGCGCCGCCTAAGTCCGACGATGATGACATGGCGACGTTATTAGCGGCTAATCCCCCAATTAGCAGCCTAGCAGACACTGACAGCGGGCCCCACCACAGGGTCAAACCCCAGTCAGCGTTGGATTTGACCGTGGTTTAGTCCCTGTTTCAATGACACGCGGGTCCCACCTGTCACAGTAGTGACACAATGCTGATGTCATTAATGATTTTCTGGATTAAAACTAATTCAGGAAATTCATAAAATACCACAAACTTCTAAAAATCATAGAAATTTAACCGTAGCTCCAAATGAAATAAATTATATATGAAAAATGATCAGAAAAATCCAATCTATCTATCTGTACCATTTTCATGCATGTTAGAACAACTTATGGCTGCTGTTTAGGCCAAATCATATAAATGACATTTAAACCCTCACATATGGAGTTTGAATTTGAACCTAGGGTTCAAACCAACTCCATTTAACATGTTGCTAGTTGCATTAGCTCAAAACACATTCATATTGCCATGTCATAGCATGCATCATATTGCGCATTGCATTGATTGTGTTCTTCCTTGTTTGCCGGTGTTTGTCCCCTCTCGATAGACGTGGTTCCGACGATGAGTTCGATGACACCGATGAAGAACTATATTATCTTCAGAATTGCTAGGCAAGCAAAACCCCCTTGTTCATTCCGATACAATCCCACTCTCTCGCTCCTGCTCTCTTTTACTGCATTAGGACAACAACGTTTCAACTGTTACATGTTGCGGTAGTTGAACCCCTTTATCCTCTGGATGACCTGTCATTCCACAGTAAATAGATGAAACCCACTAGCATGAGTAGGAGTTGTTTGAGCCCTGATGTGCCTACTCATTCATGCTTGTCTGTCATGCCTGTTATTGCTTAGAGTTGTGTCGTGTCCGATTCATCGGGAATGAATCGAGGTGTGTGAACATGTCCCATCATTGGGAGCTAAATGTGTGAACACGATTTGGTAAAGGTAGCGGTGAGAGGCCATGTAGGAGTACATGGTGGGTTGTCTCATTGCAGCCGCCCTCGAACTGAGTTCGTGTTTGTGATCCATGAACAAGCATTACCACACATTGGGTTCCGTAACTCGACCCTCTCGCTTATTAATCAACTTGATCTCTCCCAGTGAGTTGCAACTAGTTTCGGTGTTTGTAGGTAGTGTTAGTAGTCTACTGTGGCACCCGATGCATGTGGGCTTGGGATGATTAGGCACCGTGGCACGGTGTACCAAGCGTAGATCTACCCGTCGAGGTGGGCTTGGGAACCCTGCTCACATCGCTTGGGGCCGTGAGCGACACCCGCCGGATCTCCTTATGGATGGAACCCGAATAGGCGATAAACTTGGACTAGAGACTTGTGTGGTTAGTCGGTCGTGGCCGACTCCTCGCCTCGGCTTCCGCTTGAAGGTTGCCAAGGTACATGACGGTATGTATGCGATAAGTGGTGAGAGCGTGTGAAGAAGTACACCCGCAGGGTTATCATTATCTATTCAAATAGCCGATTCCTCGGATATGGAAACTTGGACCCTTGCATAGTTCATAGACAAGTGAAAGTGGATACTCTAAAATACGCAAGATAGCGTGAGTGCTATGGATGGCGTTCTCGTGGGAAGACGGAGCGGATCCATAGTGGTGTATTGATATGGTGAATATGTGGACTCGTGCGCCACCTCAAAAGAGTTACTTGCAATGTAGTTCAGATAGCCATCGAGTCAAAGCTGGCTTGTCGCAGCAAACTCCACCATCCCTTTGTTGATAATGATGCATATGTAGATAGTTCTGATGTAAGTCTTGCTGGGTACATTTGTACTCACGCTTGCCTATTTTATGTTTTTGCAGAGAGACTTCAGCCTCGCTAGTAGTTCCGCTTTGACTTCGACGCTTAGCTTGATACCTCAGCTACGATCTTGTGCCCTCGGCAGATCTCGTAGATAGTCGCTTCTCACCTTTTTCATTTGTAGATGTCTCACTCGGACATGTTAAGCTTCCGCTTGTGCTATGACTTGTATGTTTCAATGTTGGGTCGTGAGACCCATGTTTGTAATATCTCGCCTCTGAGCCTAATGAATAAATACTTGAGTCGAGAGTCATGTTGTGATGCCATGTTGTATTTGCACATATCGGCATATTGTGTGTATGTTATTGAAATGCTTGGTATGTATGGGATCCGACTATCTAGTTGTTTATCCTTAGTAGCCTCTCTTACGGAAATGTCTCCTAGTGTTTCCACCGAGTCATGGTAGCTTGCTACCGCTCCGAACACTTAGGCTGGCCGCATGTGTCCTTCTTCGCTCTCGAGTCCGTCCCTTCGGGAAATGTCACGCGATGAATACCGGAGTCCCGTTAGCCCGCTACAGCCCGGTTCACCGGAGTCCCGCTAGCCCAAGTGCTACATCCCGGATTCACTCACGATGACCGACACGCTCGATGCGTCGGGTCATGGATGCCTGTCCTCGTAAGTTTGTGCCACTTTGGGTTTACGACTAGCCATGTCAGCCCGGGCTCCTTATCATATGGATGCTAGCGCCACTATCATATACGTGTGCCAA
This sequence comes from Aegilops speltoides, assembly GCA_021437245.1. NCBI lineage: Eukaryota > Viridiplantae > Streptophyta > Magnoliopsida > Poales > Poaceae > Aegilops > Aegilops speltoides. Next base: position 65,739 of record JAHHZJ010001208.1, on the reverse strand, counting down.
AAGGCGCAAACGGTCCCGGGCAAAGGTAAGGCGACACCCGTGGGAATATCGTGCGTGAGGCCGCAAAGTGATATGAGGTGTTACATGCTAGATCGATGTGGCAATGAGTCGGGGTCCTGACACTCGAGTTTTTGAGTCACGCTCCAAATTCTCGTGCTTTTCCACGAGAGCCTGGAGCTCTTGCCGCACTTCTGCCACCCACGCCTCCTGCTTCTCTTGCTCAGTGCGCTCCGCAGCCGTATTGCGTTCGGCCGCGGACATCGCCTCCTTTAGGGTCGCCACCTCGTTCGTGGCCCCTGCAATACCCACGTTATTCCTGTCATTTTTTGCAACCAAATCCTTTTTTATAAGGTACAACTTTAATAAGGTGCTACTTACCTCCCTTGTCCTCGAGCTGCTTCTTGGCACGACCGAGCTCGCTCTCAGACCGCCCGAGGCTCTTCTTTAAGGCATTAACCTCCGCAGTAAGGGCGGCAGAGGTCAGCAGCGCAGCCTGCATTCCCATATTGACATATTTGTGTTAGACTCTCACAGATATCTTTTAGATCCTCAGCTCGGCTTTTATTTCCGAACACCGAACTGAGCATCAGGGGCTACTGTCTAGGCGGTACTACTTTACATATCTTAAAAATCCTTACCTCAAAGCCTGTTAGAAGGCTGCTGCAGGCTTCGGTCAGCCCGCTCTTGGCGGACTGAACTTTCTGAATCACCGCACTCATGATAGTGCAGTGTTCCTCGTCGATGGAAGTGCCGTTGAGCGCTTCCAGCAAGTTATCCGGCGCCTTCGGTTGGACGGAGATCACCGGCGTCGCCGTCTTGCCCTTCTTATGAAGGGGCCGCCCGCCGGACTCCGGAACCACCAAAGGTTCCGACACGGAGTCTGGCCCAAGGTCCGGGAAGTTGCCCTGCGGCACCTCCGAGGTCTCCTCCTCCTGTCCGGTCCCCTTCTGGGACCCCACCTCAGCGTCGTCGGCGTCATGAGGGGAGGAGGCAGTCGGAAGTGAAGCGCTATTCACATCCGACGAACCCAGGGACCCGCTCGACGAAGCGGGGAGATTGTCCTTGGGCGGGCTGTATGGTCGTGTTTGGCATAAGTAGACACTATGCAGCGAAAGGAAAAACATAAGTTATTCTGGGATCCGGACACTTACGATCTTGCCAGGGGCTTGGCCCGCGAAGGCCACTCCTCCTCACCGTCGCCGGCATTGGTGGAACAGTCCGGAGGAAGGGTCCTTCCCTTCTTGGACCCTTCGGCCTCCCCCGCTGGGGAACCCTTCCTTTTCTTCTCTCCCCCCACTAGGGGAGAGGCCTCTTTCTTCTCCTCCTTGTCCTCGTGGGAGGAGTCCGCCTCGAGTCACCTGGACGATGAGTCCGATAACACTGGCGCCGAACTCCTCCGAGTTCCCGTGGCCTTCTTCTTGGTTTTCTTCTCCGCACCACGAGGTGCCGGACCAGCAGCCACAAACGGGCATCCGCTGGGTCTTCGAAGGGGCGCCGATGCTTAACCTGTCCGGACGCCTTCTCGCCAGCTCGTCAAAGGTATTGGGAGTTTAGATTCCACATAGAGTCAAACTATGGAAAGCAAGTGTCCCAGAAGGACAATATAGCTTACCTCGCTAGCCGGACGCATGCGAGCTGAATCCATGATCTTCGGAGCGGATGCGGAGCCTCGCACCTTGAACAACACCTCCAGCCTCTTCATACGTGAGTGTCAAGAGCCTGCTCAAGGTCCGTGTCAGGCCGGATCAAACTCCCACAAGTTGAAGTCCCGCTATTGGCACGGGAGAATCCGGCGGATGAGCATGACCTGGACTACGTTGACAAGCTTCAGCTTCTTGTTCACCAGGGTTTGGAGACAAGATTGGAGTCCGGTCAGCTCCTCCGAATCGCCCCACAACAGGCCCTTTTCTTTCTAGGAGGTGAGCCACGTGGGGATGCCAGATCTGAATTCGGGGGCCGCCGCCCATTCAGGGTCACGCGGCTCGGTGATATAGAACCACCCCGATTGCCACCCTTTGATGGTTTCCACGAAGGTGCCCTCAAGCCAGTTGACGTTGGGCATTTTGCCCACTATGGCGCCTCCACACTCCGCTTGGCTGCCTCCCACAACCTTCGGCTTGACATTAAAAGTCTTTATCCATAAGCCGAAGTGGGGCTGGATGCAGAGGAAGGCCTCGCACATGGCGATAAACGCCGAGATGTTGAGGATGAAATTCAGGGCCAGATCATGGAAATCCAGGCCATAGTAGAACATGAGCCCCCGGACAAAGGGGTGGAGTGGGAAGCCCAGTCCACGGAGGAAATGGAAAAGGAATACCACCCTCTCATGGGTCCCAGGGGTGGGGACGAGCTGCCCCTCGTCAGGGAGCCAGTGCGCGATGTCGCTGGGCAGATATCCGGCCTTGCGCAACTTCTTGATGTGCCCCTCTATAACGAAGGAGGCCATCCACTTGCCTCCCGCTCCGGGCATGGTTGGAGAAGGTTGAGGTGAGATGTGCGGACTTGGGCGCTGGGGCTCGGGTGCGCAGAGATGGATAAGCAAAGGAGGAAGAAGGCGTAGGTGAAAAGGTGGATCCTTCTCCCCTATATATGAGAGGACGAAACTATGCGTCCCCACCGGCCCAGTAAAACTCGCTTATCTCCCAAGCGCCGCAATCAATGGCGCGGTTGGGTTACCCACGTCCGTATTGATGAGAATCCCGGAATAAGGGGACACGATCTCTGCTTTGACAAGACGTGCCAAGGAAACCGCTTCGCTAAACGCGCTGAGGTGGAACAATAAAAATAATTCGAATAAAGTCTTGGCCGTGGCGTGACGTCGTGCCACGAAATACGTCAGCAGATTGAACTTGTGTAAATATTATTCTCTCTACGGTCGTATGTGGAATTCATTTTGCAGAGTCGGACACTATCCTGGTGTTGAAAATCTTCTATGAATTATTCAGAGGAGGAACCCGCCTTGCAATGCCGAAGACAATATGCACGCCGGACTCATCGTCATTGAAGCCTGGTTCAGGGGCTACCGAGAGAGTCCTGGACTAGGGGCTGTCCGGATGGCCGAACTATCATCATTGGCCGGACTCCAAGACTATGAAGATACAAGATTGAAGACTTCGTCCCGTGTCCGGATGGGACTTTCCTTGGCGTGGAAGGCAAGCTTGGCGATACAGATATGTAGATCTCCTACCATTGTAACCGACTCTGTGTAACCCTAGCCCTCTCCGGTGTCTATATAAAATCTTGGAGTCCGGCCAATGATGATAGTTCGGCTATCCAGACACCCCCTAGTCCAGGACTCCCTCAGTAGCCCCTGAACCAGGCTTCAATGACGACGAGTCCGACGTGCATATTGTCTTCGGCATTGCAAGGCGGATTCCTCCTCCGAATAATTCAAAGAGGATTTTGAACACCAGGATAGTGTACGACTCTGCAAAATAAATTCCACATACCACCATAGAGAGAATAATATTTACACAAGTTCAATCTCCTGACGTATTTTGTGGCACGACGTCACGCCACGGCCAAGCCTTTATTCGAATTATTTTTATTGTTCCACCTCAGCGCGTTTAGCGAAGCGGTTTCCTTGGCATGTCTTGTCAAAGCAGAGATCGTGTCCCCTTATTCTGGGATTCTCATCAATACGGACGTGGTAACCTAAGCGCTACTCGTTGGCACGCCTCCATCAAAGGCGAGTCCCAAACGGTCACGGACGGCTCTTGGTATTCTACCCTTTATAATGAGACCAAGGCCTGCCTTTTCTTCAATCTCAATCGAATCCGCCGCGCCGAGTTCCAACACCTAAGGTTCCAGATTCGGGTGCTTCGGACCTTTGACAATGTCCGGCTCCGACCTACAGCGCCGGTGGATGCCCTCTTCCATCACGGAAGAAGACGTGCTCAAGCTGAGAGACGCCAGGTACCTAACCTACGAGATTTCGCATAGGCTGCCTGCCCAAGGGCAAGTCATTCCCACTCCCGAGCCTGGTGAGAGCGTGGTGTTCGTGTCGCACTTCCGTCGGGGTTTAGGCTTCCCGATGGACCCCTTCATGAGGGGGCTCATGTTTTATTATGGGCTGGAATTCCATGACTTGGCTCCGGAGTCCATCCTCCGCATCTAATCGTTCATTGTTGTCTGCGAATCCTTCCTCCGCACTACCCCTCACTTCGGATTGTGGCTCAAAACCTTCAACGTGGAGCCGAAGGTGATTGAGGGGCGACAGGTAGAGTGCGGAGGGGCAGTTATAAGCAAGAGGGCCGATGCTCCATGGCCCGAGGGCTCTTTTCAAGAGGAGCTTGGCTTGTGGCAATAGGAGTGGTTCTACATCACCGCTCCCAGGGGCACTAGGCAGGTGGCGCCACCCGCCTTTCGCTCGGGCCCTCCACAACAGCTGGCGTCATGGGTCAACAAAGGGCTTGACTTGGGGCCGTCCAAGGACGTACCAATATTGCAGGGCCGGATTCGAGACCTCCAAGAGAGGGAGATCAATCTGGTCGTAGTGGCGCAGGTTATGCTGATTCGGTGCTGTCTGCCCTGCAAACGTCGCCCTCTCCGCTTGTGGGAATTCAATCCGGAGGGACCGCGAGCTCTCCACCACTTCATGGGTGCGACGCCCGAGGAGATGTATAAACTGTTCTTCGGATCACAAGAGATGTGTCCGGAGTTGACCGAGGATGCAGGTCTGAGTTGCAATTGCCCGGATACTCAAGTAAGTAATTCCCGTGCCCGGACGTGCTATCCGTACATTTATCATAATACTTTCCCTTTAAAAAGCTGTCCCTTGAACATGAGTGGATAGCAAAAGCAAAGCTAATAAGGTGTCCGCCCCCCTCCCTGAGACCGCGCCGGATCCTGGGCTAACCAAGATGCTAGAGGTTGTGCCTTTGGAAGAGGACGAAGGGGGGAACAGGAAAGCTACTGCCTCCGCTAAGGAGGCCTTTAAGGAAGGGGGGATCGAGAATCCCTCCCTCCAAGGGGAGAAGAGGACCGCTTCTGGAGATCCGGAGGTCAAGGCCTCAAAGCGGGGGAAGAAATTCGCTGGAGGGTCTCAGGCCAGAGGGCCCCGCCGCACTATTTCCCCAAGGGAATCAGCCCTCCAGCAAGCAGTAAGTAGAAAGGGGAGTTTTGTAATAAGAGACATCCCTATTTTTATTTCTGAGGATGACCGAAGTTTTTACCTTGTACTCCCTCTGTCCGGAAATACTTGTCATTGAAATGGATGTATCTAGATGTATTTTAGTTGTAGATACATTCATTTTCATCCATTTTCATGACAAGTATTTCCGGACGGAGGTAGTAGTTCGGATCTCAGCCCTTCTCAGCAGAGCTCATCTTCGGGGGATCTTCGTTCGATGATGATGGAGAGCGAAACGCCTCCCTCTGCCGCGCCATCAGGCGGGGCGGACGACCCTGAGGTGTCGTCACGGAGGGTCTCCCCGAGTCCGGCGGGGCCGGGAGGTCCGGCACCAACTGGTGTGCGGTCGGAGGAGCTGAAGGAGCTGCTCGGGCGAGCATCTATCTCAGAAGATCACCGTGCGTTAATGGGTACGGTGATTGAAAGGATTTCATCCGCCGAGAGCGGATTGTATGAAGCCGCCGAAGTTTATCGACGGGTTTGAGGTACGCAAGAATGATGTACCTTCCGACAATTTTGCATATAGAATGCGCCCAGATAGATAGTAGTTTCGACACTCGCGTTGTCAAAAGTGACAGCGTGTCGAGGATCATAATCCTAGGTATAAGATGTCGCCTTCCTATTCAGGGGCGGAGCGCTCGCGGCCAGCCGATCGATAGAGTTGCCGAATCGAAGCGGCATCGGACGCTGCGATGCGACATCGCTACGGTCAATAAGCGACTGGACGAGTCACAAGGTATGTGGCTTCTCCGTGGACACCTGGTAAGGGAGCTTGACTCCCATGCCTTACTACATGTATGCTTAATGCAGATGGTGCCGCTGCTATGGAGGACCTTCCGGCAGAGCTTTCCCGAGCCAAGGAGCAAGGCAGAAAAAGTAATGCGGCTGCCTTGAAGGCGGCCGAAGAGCTAAAAGCTGAACAGGCTGCCCACTGCCGAAGCAGGGAGGAAATGACCGAAATGGCCGTAAAGCTGAAGGATGCTACCGACCGCTATGAGTTTCTTGAAAGAGAACGCCGAGTGGAGCAAGAGGACCTGAAGAAGGCCACCGTCGAAGCCAAGCTTGCCCGCTCCGCAATGAGAGCTATAAAGGAGGAGCTACGCCGGGCCGGGATATTATGCTAGAAAGCCCTTTCGCTGCGAGGGAAGTTCACGGATCCAAATATGCTCGGTTGGGCCAGGCCAGGGTGTGGAGGATGCCTATCTGAATTTTGCGGCGAAAGCCGCAGACGCTGTTGCACACTTCCGAGGCCGTATGATCACGGAATGGAAGAGCTTTTTGGTCGCAATTCCATAGTCCGTAGCGGCCCACTTCCATTGACCGATCGGTTAGCCGAGTGGGCTGAGCTGAATAGGTTGTCCGGACTTTCCATGAAGGGTGTCGTGGCTCATCTGTGGTCGGAAAGGCCCAAGTCAAGAGTTATTTTGGCTTGGTGCAGCAGCCTTGATGCGGTGCCGCATATCAAGGCGGCGAAGCGGCCGGCATGTATAGAGGGTGCACGGATGGCGCCGCCGTGTCAAAACATACCGGCGAAATGGAGGCCACCGACGTTGCTTCCTGTGACTCTGACAGAGCCGATTACCACCGAGCACTATTTTGGGAAGTTCTGCAGGCGCTGCTTAATAGAGACGCAGGTTTCAAAAATGTTATGTTCAAATGACATGTATGATTTGTGAGCGATGCTTCAAATATAATATAAGGGCTTTTTATACTTGTCCGCTCAAGTGTTGAAATTCTCCTCGTATGCCGTTAACGATATGTGTATATAACCTGAAAGATGGCAGTCTTCGGCTTCAGCCCCCACGCACATAGTGCGGGGGTGTTTGCAAGAAATAGCACATTTTCACACTTAATCCAACGTCTTGGTCCTGTGAAGGAGGTGATAGCGTAACAAACTAGGCAACCGGACTATAATGCTTTATCACTTTCACTTAGCCATAGGAGTTCAATGGTGGGGCTACTATATAGCCCCTAGGGGCACTGCGCTCTCCGAATTTCGGGGCGCATATGTGCCTGACCGGGAAACGGTCCTTCGTTAAAGCGGAGGAATTCTAAACATTCCGTGGTCGATCGAGTGGTCGACCAGTCTCGCTATATCATGACAGCTCGGCTTTCTCTCGAGGTGCTCACCGACGAACCGGGCACAATCGCAGAGTTCTCCGGTGCCGCGTTAGCCGATAGAGCGGAACATAAGGCAGCAAAACACAGGAGCCGGGCAAACCCAACATTTGACCAAAGACAAGATTCGGAGCTGATGCATATAAGGCCTAACTCGAGACGCCGAACACTCCCTAAGGTATTCGGTCTTTATGAAAACAGGCAGAACTATGCCCTAAGCCCCTGGTGTCCAGGTACGTGCAAAATTTCTGACGCGGCCGATGCCAAAACGCCAGCCTCCTCCTCGGTTATAGTGAGGAACCGGGGGATGTGTATCAACAAGAGACAGTAAGAAAGGTTTACGCAGGGTCTTAATCTGAAAAGAATCCTTGTGACGGGTCCCTACTACACGTCTGCTCCTATGTCTCCATTGTGTCGTATCCTGGACGGGCGTAGCACGGTGTTCATCTGTAAAAGAGAAGAACTTAGTTTGAAAAAGGATCGTGCGAAAAATGTATAAAGAGAGTATAATTCAAAAAACGAATAAGATTGAGCTTTATTGTCTCTTATGGTACATGCGTGCAGCCCCTTGTAAGGGGGTACGCGACTGGTAAGCCCCTTGTTTATTTGCGTCGGACTCGCCTAACCGTGTCCGGGGTCTGGATGACCTGTTTGGGGGCTTTGATCGACAAAGCCGGATTAATGTGTGGCTGTCAAGGCAGTCTCACTTTCTTCCTTAGTTGAGGAACACTCGAGGTTTCCCTTTAATGAGATTATGCCGCGTGGACCGGGCATTTTGAGTGTAAGAGATGCATAATGCGGTATTGCGTTAAAGCGGGCGAAAGCTTTGCGTCCCAATAGTGCTTGATAGCTACTTTTAAATGGGGCGATGTGGAAGACTAGCTTTTCGCGACGGGAGTTGTCGGATGAGCCGAACACAACGTCTAGTGGTAGAGAGCCCGTACAATGCGCATATGTGCCGGGCATCACTCCTTTAAAGGAAGTGTTGCTATGGCGTATTTTGGTTGGGTCTATCCCCATTATGCAGATTGTGTCCTGATATAACAGGTTTAGATCACTGCCGCCGTCCATTAGGACTTGTGTAAATTGCAGTCCGTCGATTATAGGATCTAATATCGTAGGCAGTCCATCCTGCTCCGGATACTTCCTGAGTAGTCCCGATGGTCGAAGGTGATTGGTTTTGACATCCAAAGGTCCGGACTCACTGGGTGGACCGTGCGATGCGCATTTTAATGGGTGCCGCTCTATTTTTGCCTGTTGTCACATGAAGTGAATTTACTGCTTTGACCTCTTGTGGGAAATTCCTTTGTTTGCCGGTTCTCTGCTTGTGGGGTTCGTCATCGTCCTCACTTGGTGTTTCGAGCCCCTTGTGTTCGGCATTAAGTCGTCCGGACTGTTTGAAGACCCACAATCTCTGTGGGTATGGTTTGCAGGCTTCCCGGGGGTGCTGTGGATTTGGCATATCTTGTCCAAGATTCTGTTTAGGTTGGATAGCTCGTCGCTGCTGTCCTTGAGAGGCAGTGTTTTGTTGTTCTGTCGAGAGCTTTTGAACCCGGCGTTGACTACCGTGCTCTTTGGGCCGTTTCCCTTACTTCGGCGCTGGTCCTTTTTGTGTCGTGGTTTCCCGTTTCCATCCCTGAGTTCGGATGTACTTGGGTCGCTGGTGCTGCATCTTGCCAGCCAGCTATCCTCTCCCACGCAAAAGCGGGTCATGAGGCTTGTTAGTGCGGCCATTGTCCTTGGCTTTTCCTGGCCGAGGTGTCTGGCGAGCCATCTTGGACGTTATGTTTGAAGGCTGCTAAGGCTTCGGCGTTCGGACAGTCGACTATTTGGTTCTTTTTGGTGAGGAACCTAATCCAGAATTTACGGGCTGACTCTCCAGGCTGTTGAGTTATGTGACTTAAATCGTCTGCATCCGGAGGGCGGACATAAGTCCCCTGAAAATTTGCCCGAAACGCATCCTCGATCTCTTCCCAACTTCCAATGGTATTTTCTGGGAGGCCTTTGAGCCAATGCCGGGCTGGCCCTTTGAGCTTGAGGGGTAGGTATTTTATGGCGTGGAGGTCGTCTCCTCTAGCCATATGTATGTGCAGGATGTAATCCTCAATCCAGACTCCAGGGTCTGTTGTTTCATCGTATGCCTCTATGTTTACGGGTTTGAATCCCGCTGGAAATTCATGATCCAGCACATCATCGGTGAAACATAAGGGGTGTGCGGCGCCCCTATATTTGGGTGTGCCGTGATTTTCGAATACTCGACGTGTTGTTTTGCTTTCTAAAGCCGGCTTTCTGGACCCATAAATGGACCTGACCGGGCCGTCCTCTTTACGAGGATCCTTATATGGATCACGTGCCGGCTTGTGTGCAGCGCCGCTTGCTGCTCTTTGTTTGCCATGTGGTCGTCCATCCAACCGGGCGGCCTCTTTGTTTTTTGATTGTGGGGGCTCTACGGCCTCCTCGTCAAATTCGGGCAGTAGTTTACGCTTCTTGTAGCTTTTTGCTTGGTGCTATCGCTGTATTTGTATGCGGTCATGAGTACTTTTCTCCATCTCATTCTGAGTACGTCTTCCGCTATTTTGAGCTTCCGCTTCTGCTTCTTCAGGCTTCTTGCAGTGGCGACGAGCCTTTTGTGGAGGTTCTTCTGCTCCAACGATGTGTCCGGTGTGAGATCATCCGGACTGTTGTTTTCGCCGGGGGTGGATTGCTTATTTAATTTATCCTGTTCGGATAGTTGCTCGGGGGCATGTTCGTCATCCACCGGTTCGCCCTGCTCTATGGCTGGGTCTACATGGGTGCTGTCATTGTCGAGGTGGGAGTTTTGGCGGCGATTGCGTTGCCGTTTTGGCTATTTTTCGGGGGAATTATCCTTCGCAGCGTCCCGTTGTTCCTCGTTATCGCTTCCTTTGGGTGTATCCACCATATATACATCGTGAGTTGAGGTGGCCTTCCAGTACCCTGTGAGTGCTGGTTCTTGGTCGTCTCCGGCATCGTCGTCCATACCGTCGATGTCTTCGGAGTCGAAGTCTAGCATATCGGTTAAGTCATCGACAGTGGCTATAAAGTGGGTGGTGGGTGGGATTTGAATTTCTTCGTTGTCCGCATCCCAACCGTCCTGACCGTAATCCGGCCAGGGCTCTCCTGATAAAGAGAGGTACTTTAGCAAATTCAGGATGTCACCAAAAGGCGAGTGCTGAAAGATGTCCGCAGCGGTGAACTCCATGATCGGCGCCCAATCGGGTTCGATTGGAAGGGGCGCAGGAGGTTCGAAGTCCGGCGAGGAGTCCGGCACCTCGGAGTCACAAGCTTCACCAGGGACAGGGTCGGTATTTGGCTCTATCGCCGTAGAGGTAGCAGCCCCCGAGGCGGTGTCCAACCACCCATCCTCTTGGTTCGGAGCGGACTCTTGTGCGGCCTCCAGGGCACTGTCCGGCAGCAGAGCTAAATCGTGCCGATCGAGATAGTGCGGCACGCCTAGTTGTGGCTCGAATCCGTCGAAGATCAAGTCTCCGCAGATATCGGCCGTGTAGTTCAAACTTCCGACTCTGACCTGATGGCCAGGGGCGTAGCTTTCGATCTGCTCCAGATGGCCAAGTGAATTGCCCGCAAAGAAACCACCAATACGAAGATCTGTTCGGGGAGAAAAATCTCACCCTGGACCGCGTTGTTGTTGATGATCGAATGAGCCATCAGGCCTATAGGTGACGACACAGAGGAACTCTCAATGAAAGCACCAATGTCGGTGTCAAACCGCGGATCTCGGTAGGGGGTCCCGGATCAGCGCCTAGGCGGATGGTAACAGAGACAAGGGACACGATGTTTTTACCTGTGTTCGGGCCCTCTCGATGGAGGTAAAACCCTACTCCTGCTTGATTGATATTGATGATATGGGTAGTACAAGAGTAGATCTACCACAAGATCAAGGAGGCTAAACCCTAGAAGCTAGCCTATGGTATGATTGTAATGTGTCCTACGGACTAAAACCCTCCGGTTTATATAGACACCAGAGAGGGTTAGGGTTACACAGAGTCGGTTACAATGGTAGGAGATCTACATATCTGTATCGCCAAGCTTGCCTTCCACACCAAGGGAAGTCCCATCTGGACACGGGACGAAGTCTTCAATCTTGTATCTTCATAGTCTTGGAGTCCGGCCAATGATGATAGTTCGGCCATCCGGACACCCCCTAGTCCAGGACTCCCTCAGGGGTCCTAGACTGTGCGTCTAAGGCTAATGGTAACAGGAGGCGGGGGACACGATGTTTACCCAGGTTCGGGCCCTCTCGATGGAGGTAATACCCTACTTCCTGATTGATTGATATTGATGATATGAGTATTAAAAGAGTTGATCTACCATGAGATCATAGAGGCTAAACCCTAGAAGCTAGCCTATGATTATGATTGTCTGTCGTCCTACGGACTAAACCCTCCGGTTTATATAGACACCGGAGGGGGCTAGGGTTACACATAGTCGGTTACAGAGAAAGAGATCTACATATCTGAATTGCCAAGCTTGCCTTCCATGCAAATGAGAGTCCCACCCGGACACGGGACGAAGTCTTCAATCTTGTATCTTCATAGTCCAACAGTCCGGCCAAAGTATATAGTCCGGCTGTCCGAGGATCACCTAATCAAGGAATCCCTCAGCGTCGTCGATGCAGTAGACTGGTCCGGCCGCGCCGCGGAAGCATCAGCGATATCCCGCCGCGCTGTGGCGGCCTGGGAAAATGTCTCGCGGGCAGGCGACGACTCTTACAGGCGCATGCATGCGATCGTCCATAGCCAGATGGATCAGATCTCTGGCTGGGCGAGGTTGCAGGACAACATGAAAGCCTCGTTTGAACAGGCTACTGGCATCATCCGGCAACTAAGGGAGGGCAATGAGAGGCTCCGGGCCGAGCGTGACCTGCTGAGGGTGAAGATCGTCCGAAGTGCGACCAGCAGGAGGAGACCAAAGGCCTTGTTGAAGAGGACCGCGCCATCGTCAAGAAATTTATGGACGAGAATGACATGCTCCGCATCGAGTGCCAAAGGCTGGTGGAGGAATCCATGGATGCTCTCAAGCAGCGTCTTTAGGACACGAAAGAGCTCATCGCCGCTCGCCACGGAGACTAGTTCCCGCGGCCTGCAGCAAAGCATCAAGAAAGTAGAGATCAGCGAGCCAGATCCTTGTCTTCCTTCTTCTTTTGCCCTTGTGTATTTCGGGCGTAGCCGCATGTGGATTTTTTAATTATCTTCCTAATTATGTAAGGTAATTATTATCCACTGTCGTCGTCCTTATATATTCATCAGTCTTGCTATAAGTCGCTGTAGATGCAATATAGGTCCGTCGGATCTTACATCAAGATCCGTGCTTTTAGATTTTCTTTTTTCTCTCTTAAATCTCAGTCGAGTGAGACATAGCCACGCCATTAAACAGAGGCCCGGGCGCCATTAATGGAGACCTTGGGAGAGAGGTGGATGGCAGATGGAGGTCAAAGGGCTCTCCTCCCAATAAGCACGCGCAGGGGTCTAATCGCGCGCCTCTCATACTCAAATAGCTACCCTGCACGGCGCCTCCTAGCTAATAAAAAAAGGGGATGCGTGGTGGCACGTAAATGGTAGTAAATAGAATGCCCATGGTTTCAATAATACTTGTGTTTCCGATTGTAACGTGACAACACTTGTTCCAAAATGACTTTGTTGATTGTTAATGTGTGTGCCTTCGGAAATCGGACTGCAAAATTACCACAGCATGTTGGTGCCATGTCACGGCACCAAGCCAAGTTTCATTATTTTCATGCGTGTTTTGGATATACAGGAATTAAAAAACTAAGTTTATCAATGTTTCCAACCTAGCCACGATGCCCAGCATTTTGAATTTCATTCCCATTTCTTGCATGGAACCTAGAAATTTACCCGAGGACACACATGTGATTTTTCAACCAACTTTGGTGCACTGGAGCATGTGCTTGTATTTCAAATTTGAATTATGCACACAGAGGTGACACGTTCCCTCTCAGAACCACGAGCCTTCTTGAGAGAAGCTCCGGTTTGCAAGAAGCTTGTACCAAAATTTGTTCCTATTCGGCCAATTTTTTTTTACCACAGCATGGTACTTCCATGACATGACACCATGCCAAGTTTCATGATTTTAAAACCAAGTTTCTCAATGTTCTCGACCGAGCCACGATGCCCAGATGTTTGAATTTTATTCTCATTTCTTGCATGGGACCTAGAAATTCACCCGAGGACACATATGTGATTTTTCAACCAACTTTGGGGCACGGGAGCATGTGCTTGTAGTGCAAATTTGAATTATGCACATTAAATGACCAAAATCTCAATTAATGTATAAAAAAGGCCAAACGAACCCAGAATAATTCCAAAATTTAACAGGGCACTCATGTAGTTCTATGTTGCCTTTGTAAATAAACTCAAGGGGGATAGTGTATATCGTTTCGCACTCAAAGGTGGCACGTTCCCTCTCAGAACCACGAGCCTTCTTGAGAGAAGCTTCGGTTTGCAAGAAGCTTATACCAAAATATGTTCCTATCCGGCCAATTTTTTTACCACAGCATGGTAGTACCATGACATGACACGATGCCAAGTTTCATGATTTTCAGACGTGTTTTGGATTTACAAGAATTTTAAAACCAAGTTTCTCAATGTTCTCGACCGAGCCACGATGCCCAGATGTTTCAATTTTATTCTCATTTCTTGCATGGGACCTAGAAATTCACCCGAGGGCACAGATGTGATTTTTCAACCAACTTTGGTGCACGAGAGCATGTGCTTGTAGTTCAAATTTGACTTATGCACATTAAATGATTAGAAACTCAATTAATGTATAAAAAACGACAAACGAACCAGGAATAATTCCAAAATTTAACAGGGCACTCATGTAGTTCTATGTTGCCTTTGTAAAGAAACTCAAGGGGGGGCAGCTTATATCGTTTCACACTCAAAGGTGGCACGTTCCGTCTTAGAACCACGAGCTTTCTTAAGAGAAGCTTCAGTTCACAAGAAGCTTATGGGGCTGTTTGGATGGCAGCCCCAAGCTGCCCTTCCAAAATTTTGGTCGTCGACCACAGGTTGGGCCAGTGTTTAGATCGCAGCCAAGTTTTTGGCTCACAACCAACTTTTTGGCCAGCCGTTGTGATTCCACACTAGCGTGTGGGCGAGTTCCTGGCGGCTATTTCCTTCGCCAAAATTTTGGCATGCCGTTGTTTTGGTCGGGCTGGTGTGGGCATAATCCAAACGGCCCTATACCAAAACTTGTTCCAAATCTTCCTAATTTTTTACCACAACATGTTAGTGCCATGACATGACACCATGCCAAGTTTCATGATTTCCAGGCGAGTTTTGGATTTACATGAATTTAAAATCTAAGTTTCTCGATGTTCTCGGCCGAATCACGACGCCCAGATGTTTGAATTTCATTCTCATTTCTTCCATGGGACCTAGAAATTCAACCAAGGATACACATGTGATTTTTCAACCAACTTTGGTGCACCGGAGCATGTGCCTGCAGTTCAAATTTGGATTATGCACATTAAAAGTACAGAAACTCAATTAATGTATAAAAAGGCCAAACGAACCCGAAATAATTCCAAAATTTAACAGGGCACTCATATAGTTCTATGTTGCCTCAGAAAAGAAAATCAGGGGAGGCAGCGTATATCCTTTCGCACACAAAGGTGACACGTTCCCTCTCGGAACCATGAGGCTTGTTGAGAGAATCTCCGGTTTTGCAAGAAGCTTATACCAAAACTTGTCCCAATTCAGCCAAAAATTATACATGTGAAAACAGGGTTTAGATTATCCTGAACATCTCGATACCTAGAGCAATGTACTATGATTTGAATTCAACATAAAATGGATACAAATATTTGAATTGGAGATTATATGGTACATGTAGTGCATAGTGAAATATGATTACTGCTATATGCATGTTTTTTGTTATCAAGATAATATTTAAATTATTGTATAACTTGACAACAATCTTATTCAAATAAGAAAAATTGATTAAAATTTAGTCCATATGGTAGACGACAATATATATGTTCACATGGTGGAGTAAAATGTTCAGATATGATGGAAGATCAAAATGTACGACTACATCAATTATAAACTGCAAGGTCACCTAACGATATATTCGAATTCAACATAACATGGATTCAAAAATTGAAATTCGAGATCCTCGCATTTGTAATCATATAAAAAGGGACATTACTCTTTCTTTTGGTGGGAATTGATTTGTTTTTTGTTGTTGTTGAGGGAAGTGCGAATCGATTTGGTTCTGTACAGGGTAATCTTGTTCTCCCATTTGTTTTACATTTTTCTTGTAGTTTTTTCAATGGCATCTATAGCAATATAGTAAAAGGAGACATGACTCTCTTGTGTCTTGTATGAATTGTTTTTTTACACGTTAAGTTTGTTCTGCCGAACAAGGAATCTACACCTTGTTATCCCAAAATTTTCAAGCTCGAGTATCTTTTGTCTCACCTGCTTTGAAACTCCTACCTCTTCAACCCGCGCCGCACCTTGTTATCCCGAAATTTCGACGTACGCGAAAACTCCCTCCTCATCCGAAATCGGTCCCGCAGCCCAGACACGCGAAATCCCCTTCTACTCCTCAGCCGGAAATGAAGCTCCACGTCACGGTGTCAAACCCGGTGGGGGTATGCTGGTAACTTACCCTACATTTCGGACAAGTGCGTCCCTAAGCTTGGCTCCCCTGCCTTCCCCTTCGTCCCCCCATTCGTACATCGAGGCCGCCAAAAAGCCACGAAACCCCACACTCCTCCGTCGGCCTCCCGACCGCCGCCCAGCCGGAGACTCTTCCCCGACTATGTCATCCACCACAACAGCTTGCTGTCCCTCATCGGCCACACCGGATGAGGATCCATCATTGATCTCGTCGTCCCGTCGGATCAGCCGCCCCGTCCTCCACCTCCAAGGAGCTGCCCTGATGTTCGCCTTGTCTATCGTGCCACCTCAATCCCCACAATGCCATCTTGAACTGCCCCACCAAAACCGCAGCACCCTCACCAATTCCTCCGATGAAGCCGAGGCCAACTCGGTGCCACCAAGGAGGTTTTGCACTCACCGCTGCATTTTATCTTTTATTTGATATTACGAAGCTGCCGGTGCTCGATACCGAGCAGCCATGGCGGATCTCCATCGACGGCGCCATCGTCGGCCACATCATCCACGGCATCTCCACCATGTCGTTGCTTCGTCGATGGCGACTTCCACACCGGCACTAGCTGCAGCTGCTCTGGCTCTTGCTCGCACTGTGGCTCTATTCTTGCTGTCTGTCGTGCTGCTGTACTGCTCTTGCTTTCGTTGTGCTGCTGCTCTGCTCTTCCTCTCACTTGCGCTGCTGCTGTTGCTGCACGTACTCCAGCAGCTACATGAGTTGCTGCTTTAGCACTTGCTCATGGTGCTACTTCACGACTTGCTCTCTACTAGTGCGTTCCCTGCTCGAGCGTCTGCTGATTTATATCACTTCTTCTCACCAAGTAGTGCTGGAATGCCCTAAACATCTATTGCATTGCTCTGCTACTAGTTCAATCAGTTTCGACAGTAAAATTCAGTTTCGACTATAAAGTTCAGTTTCTTCAGTTAAGTTCAGAGTGAATAGTACTTACAGCATCTATCAGAGCGGCCGTGGCGCAGCTGATGCGTTTTACATCTAGCACTTTTTGGTGATGTATTTTACATCATCTATTGCAGATGATATTAGAGTCCCACTTCAGATTAACGTTGTTTGTCTTGTCCTACTTCAGCCTCGCCGCCGTACACCTCACTGGAGCTGCTCCAATGACGGAACCGTCCATCACAGCGGAGCAGTACCCTTGGCGCCGTTTCCAGAGGCCTCAGATCTTCTTCCCCGCCTCCGATAGTCATACCAGCATCACCATCCTCCATGTCCAACCCAATGATGCTGAGGTCCACAAGGCTATGCCAAAGAGGTTGTAAACTCGTCGCATCACTTTGTTACTCTGCATTTATGTCGATCCCTCAGGGATCCTTTGCTATGGAACTACTATTCGTGCATTTGGTTAGAAGGAGTGGAGCAAAGCAAAACTGGAGGATTTTTTCCTTTGGTGTCTCTTTCAAAGAAAAAACATAGGAATTTTAATATTCACATGGACGTCCTTTTCAAATTAATATGCATGAAGAACATAACTAATTGCAATACTGGCATAATATGATTCTTATTTTTTCATTTCCACGTGGTTTGACTTTAATTTGACCACGTTTCTCCATTCCCGTGTTCTTCCAATTCATGTGAACCAAACACCCAGGTTGACTAAAATCCTATGTTTCCAAATGCTCTGTTTTGCACGTGCATTCCTATCCTATTCCTGTGTTTTTCCCGTCCCTGCATTTATAGAATCCTCCAATTCTAAGGAGCCCTTATAGATTTACTTCATTTTCAGATAGGCGTCAAAGAAAACTCTGTGTGTTATGTCCTGCTCCTGCCGTGCCGTCATCCACCCCACCTGAGGTGCACCATCGACAGAAGTGTTCACTGCAGCAGAGATCCCCCCTGCAAACTTTCTTTCACCGCCTCAGATCATCTTCCCCGTTGCCGGCAGCCACGCCAACTGCATTACCATCATCGACTAACCAGATGAACCTGAGGACTACACAGTTCCGGAAGAGAGGTCGCAGTCTTTTGTGTTTGCTTACGTTATACATCGGTTATTATTACCTGCTACTTTATCGTTCAAACTTGAGTTTTAAAATGCCCGTGGGTCTCATATTGAGGCAGCTACGAATAGTATCTGTCTACTATCTGGTTCATCTGGGGTCTTCTATGTGGTTCATGTTGGGTGGGCAACAAACAATAGATGATCCATTGTCTATCTTCTTAAACTGAATCTATAATCTACCCACTATCATTAGTTTTGGGTCCATCCACTCGTTTGCTACCATCAGTCTTGATTTTTGCATGCACCCCTTAGGCCTTACAAAATCTAACTATTTTTTATTATGCATGTCAGAAATTGTACACAATCGTACTGAACATGTAGAGAAAAAGAGAAGACTGTTGCGTGAAAATATAATGTCATGCAGATGCCGCTCCATGGTGGGCAAAGTGGCCCCCCTCCTGCATTTCCAGATTGTATTCCAGAGGAAGATAACTGTTCAGATGGGGATTCAGAAGGAGCCGACCACGCCTGTTTACCACCTGAGGTGTTTGCTCTAACCTGGCATGCTGATGTTGGTCATATCATGAATATGGCGCCTCGCATTGCTTACATTATACATCTTATATGTCATCAGCTTAGTTTAGATTTGCTTTGTGTGAATGCCACCTGTTTGGTTTCTATATCATACTCCCACCATTCCTAAATATTTGTCTTTTTATAGATTTCAACAAGTGACTACATACGAAACAAAATGAGTGAATCTACACTCTAAAATATGTCTATATACATCCGTATGTGGTAGTCCACTTGAAATATCTAAAAAGACAAATATTTAGGAATGGAGGGAGTATATGGGAATTATGCAATGCCATCTTATTTAGCCAGGCATCTTATATGTGAATCATGCAATGCCATCTTGTTTAGCCAGTCATCGTATATGTGAATTGTATCGTGCCATATTTTTTTCCATAATGTATTCCATTTTCAACAATGTTTATACATTCATCTACTCTTCCTATGCATCAGCCATTTGAGTCGGTCATGGGAAAATCTGGAGTGAAAACAAGGTCTTCTGAGAAGTCAGTGCTACCTGTCGATGCAGATTTCTTGCTGGTTACAGATAGCTCCTCAGAGGAGGATTCAGAGATAGATGACCAGTCGTATTCCCCCCCCCCCCGAGGTGCATGTTCTAACTTGGCTGGGTTATATTGCTCATATCATGCATATGGTGTCTTGCATTTCCATGCCATCTGCTTAGACTAGACATGATTTGTGTGAATGCCTCATGTTTGCTTTCTATATCAGATATGTGAATTATGCAATGCCATGCTTTTCACCCAGTTATCATATATTTGAATTATGCACCGCCATGTAGCCAGGCATCATATATGTGAATTATCTCATGCCATCTTTTTTTCATTACGTATTCCATTTGTCAACAATCTGTGTATATTGAACTACTCTTCATGTGTATCAGCCATTTGAGCCGATTATGGAAAAATCTGGAGTGAAAACAAGGTCTTCAAAGCAGGCAATGGTACCTATTGAAGCATATATCTCGATGGTTACAGGGAGCTCCTCAGAGGAGGATTTAGAGACAGATGACCAGTCCTATATCCTACCTGAGGTGTATGCTCTAAGTTGCAATGTTTATATTTCTCCTATGATGCATGTCGTGTCTTGCATTGCTTAGTTTAGACATCATATGCACAATATTTGTTTCACTCTACTTAGTTTAGGGATCATACATGCGAGTGCCAGCTGCTTAGTATATGAATCAATTATGTTAATTATATCATGCCATCCTGTATACTTAGACAACATGTATGTGAATTATTTCATCCCAACCTATTTTAGAAAGACATCATACAGTTTTGTCATGTCATCCTGTTTAGATACTCATCATATGTTGAATTATGCCATTATATCCTGTTTAGCTATCCATCATATATCTGAAACTGTGTCATGCTATCCTGTTTAGTTAGGCATCATATATGTGAAACTGTGTCATGCTGTCCTGTTTGGTTAGATAACATATATGTGAATTACCACATCTGTCTATCATACAATGTCTGTACGTTCAATTTCTTTTCTTGTTTATCAGCCATTTGAATTGGAGGGGTTGATGGCAGTATCTAAGGGAGCAAAAACCCATTCTTCCCAAAAGATAGTGCTACCCGTCGATGCAGATAGAACCATGGTTGTACTGGCCCACAAACTAGCCCCACCACACATAATCGAGACTCTTCCAGATTGCACACTTACACCGTTGGGCAGAGAACCAGCTACAACCCATCTAACCACAACCCCAGCAGATAGTAACCCACTTCTAGTTGACAAAGCACCATGTCCACCACAGAGCACCCCCACATGAGCAGTTTGTAAAGCTACAGTAGTGCCCAAAGCACGAAGACCACCACAGCTAACCCAAACTCCACGTTTAAAGTAGAAGAGCAACTGTTCTCAGGTCAGATTCCATAGCTATGGTCCATACTCCTTTGCTGTTGCATCACTGTATTTACTCATACCAACTACTTCCGAATTTGAAGGATCCAATTGAAACTTCAATGGCGCAACAGGTATGTTTTAAACCTATTTCTTTAACTAGATTGTTGTTCTAACTTCTTGCTCTATGTTGATTTCAGTTTAAGTTGTATAAACAGTTATGTTCTCATGTGATGCACATTACAAATGTTGCCAATGTTGTGTAGCTTCTCACACTTATATTCTGTCTATGCTGTTGTGTCTTAAAAATATATGAGTTGAACTGTGTCTCTATCTTGATTAGGCAACATAAACTAGAATGATATGGACAATACAGTCACCATAGTACATAGATATATGTTTGTTTCATGCTGTTATCCTGTCCACCTTACTACTGAACCGGTTTACCAAAATGAGTTTTGTATACTACAGGCTAAACATGTGATGTGTCTGCTTGTTTCTCTTGTAGTATGCAAACATAATATTGGAGAAGAGCACCCCACTATGCAATGGTAGACAAAGTAATGCAAATAAGGTTCAAGATAGTGAGACAACCCTGTTGGTCTCCAAGAAAGGTGATAAAAACGATCTTGTAGACAGTGAGAAAACCCCACAGTCCTCGTTGATGTAGTGTTCGAGTTACTGGACAATACTGCTGGCACAAGCTCTTCAAACTCGCTGCCTGAATCACTTCAGCTTCTTCAATCTCAGCTACAAGCTGAAAGGCATCACTCAGCTGTGCTGCGATATGAAGCCCAAGGACTGAGGAAGTCCCTGCAGAAATCAAATGCGTACTTTCTTGTTCAACAGCAAGCGCTGGAGGATTTAAGCGCCAAACAAGATAAAGTTAATAAGCTTGCTAAGCATCTTGCCAGCATTATGTGTACCTAGGATATTGTTCCGTGAGCTCTTCTGAAGTGGTTTCAGTTTGGGACTTGTTTTGCTGCAGCGTTTATATCCTACTTTGTTCCCTATATTTGCACTGGTGGCGAACTTCGATGCCTAGTGGATGTAATATGTGTAATAGCCGTGATAGCCTAGCGTAAGTTGCTTGCTTATTTATTTCCTTGTTGTCTTGTTTATTTGTTTGCTTGTAGTCAGTGTAGTTCTTTTTCCACGGTTTGCTAGTGGCCGCAATAACCTATTTTTTAAAACCAGGCCACAATAACCATGTGCTACATATTTACTGTAGTGACACTGGGCCTCCTACCAGCCGTAGAAACAATGGGCCTTCTACAGGTCATAGACACAATGGGCCTTCTACGGGCCGTATCATCAATGGGCCTTATATGGGCCGTATGATCGATCGGCCAAACATGGGCCAATAACAGACCACATTATAGCTGTAAACGGGCTAGAGTTGGAATCGTCCGTTCATGGGCCGACCATAACGGGTCGTCGTTAATAGGCCATATTTCATGACGCTAAGAAAATGGCCCAACGTATTAACGGGCCACAAACGGGCCGATTGTAACAACGGGCTGAATTTGGCCCACAAGCAGAAAATGACAGTAACGAGCTGTAAGTAACCGAATGCTGGAAATGACAGTAACGGATCTCGGGTAGGGGGTCCCGAGCTGTGCGTCTAAGGCTAATGGTAACAGGATGCGGGGGACACGATGTTTACCCAGGTTCGGGCCCTCTCGATGGAGGTAGTACCCTACTTCCTGCTTGATTGATCTTGATGATATGAGTATTACAAGAGTTGATCTACCACAAGATCGTAGAGGCTAAACCCTAGAAGCTAGCCTATGATTATTATTATTGTTGTCCTACGGACTAAACCCTCCGATTTATATAGACACCGGAGGGGGCTAGGGTTACATAGAGTCGGTTACAGTGAAGGAGATCTACATATCCGAATCGCCAAGCTTGCCTTCCACGCAAAGGAGAGTCCCATCCGGACACGAGACGAAGTCTTCAATCTTGTATCTTCATAGTCCAACAGTCCGGCCAAAGAATATAGTCCGGCTGTCCGAGGACCCCTAATCCAGGACTCCCTTAGTAGCCCATGAACCAGGCTTCAATGACGATGAGTCCGGCGTGCAGATTGTCTTCGGCATTGCAAGATGGGTTCCTTCTCCGAATACTCCATAGAAGATTTTGAACACAAGGATCGTGTCCAGCTCTGCAAAACAAATTCCACATACCACCGTAGAGAGCACAATTTTCCACAAATCTAATCTGCTGCCAACCTTTCATAGCGTGACATCACGCCACGGCCCGGTTATTACGAACCGTTTTTTCCAGCCTGCCAGTGTACGTGTTGCGAGGCAGTTTCATTGGCACGCCGTGTCGAAGCAGAGATCATGTTCCCCTTATCACGGGATTCCCATCAATACGGGTGTGGGTAACCCAACTGCGCTTGTTAATATGACTCCTCGATTTTAGGCAAGTTCCGAACGGCCATGCGGGGGATGCTTGATATTCGTCCTCTTTATAAAGGGGCCAAGGCCTGTCCTTTTCTCCCCATGCTTGATCCTTCTCTTCCTCCACCTCGAGTTCCAACACCTAAGGCTCAAGCTAAGCGCTTCAAACCTTCAACCATGTCCGGATCCAACCTTCAAGGCTGGTGGATGGGTGACAGAGGAGGACATTAAGAAGCTTAGGGAGGCCAGGTATCTCACCGCCGAAATCCTGCATAGGCTGCCCGCTCAAGGGCAGGTCATCCCCACTCCCAGACCCAACGAGAGTGTCGTTTTTGTTTCGCACTTCCTCCGAGGGCTAGGTTTTAGTCTTCATCCCTTTGTGAGGGGGCTCATGTTCTATTACGGGCTAGATTTCCATGATATAGCTCCAGATTCCATCCTTCACATCTCGTCGTTTATCATCGTGTGTGAGGCCTTCCTCCACATCACCCCACACTTCGGCTTATGGCTCAAGACCTTCAATGTGAAGCCGAAGATGATCGATGGGCGACACGCAGAGTGCGGAGGTGCTATAATAATCAAAGGTGCTGACGCCCTATGGCCAAAGGGTTCCTTCCCAGAGGTGTCCGACTTGTGGCAACGGGAGTGGTTCTACATCACAGCTCCCCGAGGTACAAAGCCGGCGGCCGCTCCTGCCTTCCGCTCGGGCCCTTCGCCTCAACTGGCGTCACGGGTCAACAAGGGACTAGACTGGGGGCCAGTAAATGACGTGCTGACACTGCAAAACCGCATCCGAGATCTTCTCAAGAGGGATGCCAGTCTTGACAAAGTAATGCAAGTTATGCTAGTTCGTCAGATCCTACCATGCCTGCATCGATCTCTCCGCATGTGAGAGTTCAACCCAGAAGGACCGCGAACTATTCAACAATTCTTCGGCGTGACGCTCGAAGGGATGTATGGATTGTTCTTCGGATCACGAATAAAGTGTCTGGACACCATCGAGGATGCGGGTCTCAACTGCAACCGTCCAGATACCCAAGTAAGTTTTTCCGCGACTGAACATGCTATCTCTTTACTTGTCACAATATCATTCTGAAAATTGCTCTCTGCCAGGAATGGATAAGAAAGGCGAAGAGGATCAGGTGTTTGGCCCCCTTCCCAAAGGCTCACCAGATCCTTTATTAACTAGGATGCTTGAGCGCGCACCCTATCAGGTGCCATCAGGAGAAGATGAAGGGAGGAATAGGGAAGCCAAAGGCGGGCTTCATACCTTACACATCCAAACCGGGGGAGTGAGTGCCTCCTCGAAGGAGGATAATCGGGGAGGTGAATCTAGAATCCCCTCTCCCCAAGGAAAGAAAAGGGCTGCCTCCGAAGACTTGGAAACGGAGGCTTGCAAACGAGGGAAGATACCTTCGCCCGGGGGCCCTGCCCATAAGGCTGTTCTTACTGCACAGCGCCCGCAAGGGGGCCAGCCCTCAATCAAGCTGTAAGCGGATCAAAAAGTAATTTGGTAAATATATCCTGCTTCATCTTTTGAGAATAATAACCAAGACGTATATCTTGCAGTCCAGCTCGTGGCCCTTCTCAACAGAGTTCGTCTTTGGGGGATCTTCTTCCGGAGATGATGGAGAGCGAAACGCCTCCTCCTGCCTCCCCGCCTCATGGGGCGGACGACCCTGAGGTGCCGTCAAGGAGGATTTCTCCTGATCCGCCAAGGCTAGAAGTTAACTCTTCGACCGCCCAAAGTCCGGAGTATTCGGCTCCCAAGAAGAGAAACAGAAAGAGTCTGGGACCGTCCGGTGCACAGCCGGATACACTGATGGGTCTTCTGGAGCAGGAGGCTATCTCAGAGGCGCGTCGTACCCTAATGGGTATGGTGGTTGAGGGGATTTCATCCACCAAAAGCGGGTTGAATGAAGCTTTTACTAGCCTGTTAAGAGGCTTTGAGGTACGCCAAGTAATATATGTGTATTTTGGACGGTACCGCACATGCTAGGTGTGCTCTGTATAGGTAGTAGCCCCTGAGACTCTGGATGCCGTCCAAGGGCGGCGAACAGAGGATCATAGTCCCAGGTAATGATCACGCTGCTTTTATGTGCAGGCGGCTGAGGGTCCGACGGCTGACCGGACTGCTGATTTTGCCGAACTAAAGTGGCAGCTTGACGTGGCGGATGCCGACATCGCGCTTGTGAACAAGCGGCTTGACAAGGCCCAGGGTATGTATTTTCGGCTTTTAGCAAATATTAAGAGGAGCATGAAGCTAGTATCTATAATATGTTGTGACTGCAGATGGAGCTGCTGCGATGGAGACCCTTCGGGTGGAGCTTGCCCGAGCCAAGGAGTAAGCCAAGAGAAGTGATGCGGCTGCCCTAAAGGCGACCGAGGAGTTAAAAGCTGAACAGGCTGCTCATCGCTAGAGCAAAGATAAGATAGCCAAGATGGCTGTTGAGCTGAAAGATGCCGCCGGCCGCTATGTGCTCCTTGAAAAGGAAAGCCAAGCGAAAGCGGCTGACCCGAAGAAGGCCCTGGAGGCAGCCAAGGAAACTCGCTCTAAAATTAGAGGAATAAGGGAGGAGCTTCGTGAAGCCGGAGATATCACGGCTGGGAGGCCCTTTTTGTTGCAGATGAAGTTCGGAGATCCGAAGTATGCCCCTCTGGATCAGTTATGGAGTGCTGCAGACGCGTATGCGGACCTGGCAAAGAGTGCTGCTGATGCGACGAAGTTTTTCAAAGATCGGGAAGATCATGAGGTGGAAAGGCTGTTCTGGTCACAGTTCAGTGCCCCGACGCGTCCGCTGCCATTGAATGAAAAGATGGACGCATGGGCCGAGCTCCATAGGTCTGTCGTGGATCATCTTTGGCTGAAGGGACCAAGGTCGGACAATTATTTTGGTTTAGTGCAACAATTCCTTGCTGCTGTGTCGCATATCGATGCCGTGAAGAGGTCGGCGTGCATAGAGGGTGCGCGGATGGCTCTTGCCCGTGTTAAAACATACTGGGCAGGGATGGAGGCCACCGCTATTGCAACCCGGGGTCCAGCGGGAGGCCAGGACCCGGCCGAGCACTATTTTGAAGAAGTCCTAGAAGGTGCCCGTTTAATAGAGGCTCAGTGCATGGAGAGTGCCATGTTCGAGTGACATGTATCTCAGTTGTAAAAAAATGCTATTTTGATTATAAAGGTTGTGTTTATACTTTTGCCCGAAAGTATTATAGTGCCTCCTGTGCGGCCGTTTATGTATGTATATAACCTGAGAGTTTGCAGTCGTCGGCTTTAGCCCCCACACATATAATGCGGGGGTGTTTGAAAAAGCGCGTAATCACATTTGATCCAACGTCTTGGTCCATTAAGGAGGTGATAGCGCAGCGAACTAGGCAATCGGACTATATAGCTTTAACACTTTCACTTAGCCATAGGAGTTTGACGGTGGGGCTACTCTATAGCCCATGGTACTTCCGCGTTCATCCGAATACAGTGCGCGTACGTACATGACCAGGAAACCAGTCTTCGTTAATGCGGAGGAATCGCGAAGATTCCACTGAGTCATCAAGCGGTTGGCGGTCTCGCTATATCATGACAAATTTCGGCTTTCATCGAGGTGCTCATCCAGATGAACCAGGGCACAATCGCAGTAGTTCTCCCGGTGCCACCTTAGCCCATAGTGCAGAACATAAGGTAGCAAAACACGGGAGCCGGGAAAACCCAACTATTGACCAAAGACATGATTCAGAGTTGATGCATATAAGGCCAAACTCGCGACGCCAAACACTCCCTAAGGTATTCGGACTTTACAACATATACTGGGCTGAGTAACGCCCTCGATAATGAGCCCTGAGTTTCCAGGTACATGCATTAGTCTGGCGTGACGAAATGCCAATAACGCCAGTATCCCTCCCGGTTGTGTTAAGTGTCCGGAGGGGAAGAAGCAACAAGAGGCATTAAAAAAGGTTTACGCAGGGTCTTAATCTAGAAAGAAACCTTTGAGCGGGGACTTGCTGCACGTCTATGCCTTTATCTCTGTTGTGCCGTATCCTGGAAGGCTGTAGCACGATGATCATCTGAAAAAGGAAAAACCCAGGTGAAAGACTTCGTGCGAGAAATTGGTTATTCTGAACCGATCATGAAAATGCAATCTATTATTGTATTAATAGGGTCAAGCCAAACTTATGGGCTTTTTTACATGTGTGCAGCCCCTAGCGCCACCTATGGGGGTATATTCATCGTCCCAAGCTCAGGTTTATCTGGGTTGCTACAAGAGGTGGTGCGCCAGACTCGTCTAACCGTGTCTGTGGTCTTGACAACTGATCATTATTCTGGTTGGAGATGTCGTTCAGTGTTCGGCTGCTAGAGCCGCCACGTATTCTTCCGCACATAAGGAACGCTCTGTATTTCCGCTAACTGTGATGATGCCACGTGGACCGGGCATCTTAAGTTTGAGATAAGCGTAGTGCGGTACTGCATTAAAACGAGCGAAGGCCGTTCTTCCAAGTAGTGTGTGATAGCCGCTTAGGAATGGAGCGATGTCGAAGATTAATTCTTTGCCTCTGAAGTTGTCGGGAGAACCAAATACAACCTCCAGTACTAGAGAGCCCGTGCAGCGGGCCTCGATGCCCGGTATTACTCCTTTAAAGGTAGTATTGCTTTGGCTGATTCTTGATGGGTCTATCCCCATTTTTCGGATAGTGTCCTGATATATCAGATTAAGACTACTGCTACCGTCCATAAGGACTCGGGTGAGATGGTATCCTTCAATTATTGAGTCGAGCACCAAGGCAGTCGATCCTCCGTGCCAGATACTAGTCGGATGATCCATGCGATCAAAAGTGATCGGGTAGGCCAACCAAGGATTGAACTTGGGGGCAACGGGCTCTACAGCATATACATCTCAGAGTGCGCGTTTGTGCCTTCCCTTTGGTATGTGAGTTGCATAAATCATATTCACTGTTTTGACTTCTAGTGGGAATTTTTTCTATCCCCCAGTGTTCGGCTAGTGAGGCTCATCCTCGTCTTCATTTGGCGTCTCCCTCCCTTTGTGTTTGGCGTTTAGCTTGCCGGCCTACTTGAAAACCCAGCATTCTCTGTGGGAGTGATTTGCAGGTTTTTCAGGGGTGCCATGACTCTGACATAGTCTATCTAGAATCTTATTTAGGTTGGATAGTCCATCTTTGCTGCCTTTAAATGGCTTTTTCCATTGACCGGGTCGAGAGCCCCTGAATCCGGCATTGACCGCCGTGTTATCTGGGCTGTCTTCATCGTTCTGATGCTTGTTTTTATTGTGTCGTGGCTTCCCATTGCCATCCCTGACTTCGGATGTGCCTAGGTCACTGGTGCCGCTATGGGCCAGCCAACTGTCCTCGGCCGTGCAAAAGCGGGTCATAAGGCTTGTTAGGGCTGCCATTGTCCTTGGTTTTTCCTGTCCGAGGTGTCTGGCAAGCCATTCGTCCCGGACACTATGCTTAAAAGCCGCTAAGGCTTTGGCATCCGGGCAGTCGACGATTTGATTCTTCTTAGTGAGAAACCTGTTCCAAAGCTTTCGGGCTGACTCTCCGGGCTGTTGAATTATGTGACTTAAATCGTCTACATCTGGAGGTCGGACATAGGTCCCTTGAAAATTGGCCCTGAAAGCATCCTCAAGTTCCTCCCAACTTCCAATAGAGTTTTCGGGAGGCTTTTCAACCAAAGGCCGAGCTGGTCCTTTCAAATTGAGGGGCGTATTTTATGGCTCGGAGATCGCCTCCATGAGCCATGTGGATGTGAAGGATAAAGTCTCAATCCGCACCCTGTGGTCCGCCGTCTCGTCGTATGCCTCTGTATTCACGGGTTTAAATCCTTCTAGAAATTCATGATCCAGCACCTCATCGGTGAAGCACAGGGGGTACGCGGCACCCCTGTATTTGGATGTATCATGGCATGCTGTCGACAATTGTTGTGTTCGGTGTTAATTCTGAGCTAGTATTCGATCAATATGGTCATTTTGGTGGCTGTGATCCTACGCTGGGGCACGCTTCCTAGATCCATAGATGGACCTGGCCATACCGGATTTTTTTCCAGGAGCTCACGTAAATCGTGTGCTGACTTGTGTGCGGCGTCATTAGCCGCCCTATCGCGGCCACGGGATGGTCGGTCCGGCTGATCGATCGTATTATTTTTCGGCGGAATGGGCTCGATGGCCTCATCATCGAATTCGGGCAGCAGCTTGCCCTTTGGATAGCTCTTTGTGTGGCGATCACCACGGTATTTTTCTTGAGTGTCAAGCACTTTGTTCCATCTGCGGTTGAGCGTATCCTGCGCAGCCTTAAGCCTTTGCTTCTGCTTCTTCAAACTCCTCACGGTGGCAATAAGCCTTCTCTGGAGGTTCTCTTGCTCCAAGTGTTTTTCCGGGATGATGAGTGCATCGTCATCCGGACTGTTCTCCTCTCCGAAGACAGGTTGATGAATTTTACCCTCGGGATCGCTGTCATCGGACATCTGCTCCGGACTATGTTCACCGTCCCCTGGCTCATCCTGCTCCATCGCTGGGTCCATGGGGTCGTCGTTTCCTTTGGAGTCGACCGGGGTGTTGTTCTTTCTTGCGCTATTGTCGTTGTTTCTACTGTGGTGGGATTTAGAGCGGCACCTACGTCGTCGCTTTGGTTGCTGCTTGATGGGATTTTCCTCCATTGCATCCTTGCCATTGCTTTCTTTTGGGGTATCCACCATGTATATATCGTATGATGAGGTGGCTGTCCAGCGCCCTTTAGGCGGTGGTTCTTGTTCTTCTGCATCGTCTTCCATACCGTCGATGTCTTCGGAATCGAAGTCGAGCGTGTCAGTTAAGTCATCGATAGTGGCTATTAAGTGGGTGGTGGGTGGGAAGCGAATTTCTTTGTCGTACGCTTCCCACTCTAGCCGGACATAGTTCGGCCAAGAGTCTCCTGACAAGGAGAGAGGCCTTAATGACTTTAGCACATCACCCAAGGGCGAGTGCAAAAGATATTCACGGAGGTAAACTCCATGGCCGGTGCCCAATCAGATTCGATAGGCACAGAGGTACGCGGTTCGGATCCTATGGCCGGAGACGAGTCCGAGGGTCCGATGACACAGATATCTTTAGAGGTGAAGTCTGTGTTCGGCTCCAGCGCCGATGAGCATGCGGCCTCCGTGGCGGGGTCCATCCACCCGTCCTCGGATGGCGCGATCTGCTCCAGATTAAGGGCTAGGGAAGCCGCAGGTGCGATCTCCCGAACACAGTCCGACGGCAGATCTAAGTCATGCTCGTCGTGACTGTTCGGCACTCGTGACATGGGCTCGAGTCCATCGAAGATCAAGTCTCTGCGGGTGTCGGCAGTATAGTTCAAGCTTCCAAACCTGACCTGATGGCCAGGGGCATAGCTATCGATCTGCTCCAGATGGCCAAGCGTGTTGGCCCGCAGTACGAAGCCGCTGAATACGAAGATCTGTCCGGGGAGGAAAACCTCACCCTGGACGCGTCATTGAAGATGATTAAAGGAGCCATCAAGCCTTATCGTGACGACACAGTGGAACTCTCAATGAAAGCACCAATGTCGGTGTTAAAACCGGCGGATCTCGGGTAGGGGGTCCCGAACTGTGCGTCTAAGGCTAATGGTAATAGGAGGTGGGGGACATGATGTTTACCCAGGTTTGGGCCCTCTCGATGGAGGTAATACTTACTTCCTGCTTGATTGATCTTGACGATATAAGTATTACAAGAGTTGATCTTCCACGAGATCGTAGAGGCTAAACCCTAGAAGCTAGCCTATGATTATGATTGTTGTTGTCCTACAGACTAAACCTTCCAGTTTATATAGACACCGGAGGGGGCTAGGGTTACATAGAGTCGGTTACAGAGAAGGAGATCTACATATCCGAATCGCCAAGCTTGCCTTCCACGCAAAGGAGAGTCCCATACGGACATGGGACGAAGTCTTCAATCTTGTATCTTCATAGTCCAACAGTCAGGCCAAAGTATATAGTCCAGCTGTCCGAGGACTCCCTAATCCAGGACTCCCTCAATGAGACCAAGAATAAATGGGCCCTGAGAAGGCCGAAAGATAACATGGGCTGGAAACGGGCTAATGGAATAATGGGCCGTTGATGGGTATAAAGTGATACACTGTTCATTATGGGTCAGTGTCAGCAGGGGCCGTTAATGGGCCAAGAGTTACAAAGGACCTCATATGGGCCGAAAGACGTCATGGGCCATACATGGGCCAGAAGTTTAAATGGGCTAGAATCATATTGGATGACCCAGATGCCGCTACTGGGCCTAATTTCGATTGGCCGTAACGGGCCCTGGGTTAGCGGGTTGTCAATGGGCTATATGCGAACAGGCCGTTAACTGGCTTTACGTGGGCCGGCCCGCCACCTTTTGACCAAGTCAAACGTCCGGCCTTTTCACATGAATGGGCCTCTACTGGGCCGTGCCACGTGTCGACGTATCATAGGCGCCTTCGGTCCAATGAGTGGATGACATCTGTCCCAACGGTGAGACGACACGTGTTTACTCCAGCCAATGATGATTTTACACGTGGAAAATCCCCATTGGTCGGGGCTGTTAACGGGTTATCGGATCCAAAACCAGACCCGATAGCTTAACGACATTCCGTTACGGTGGATACCACGTGTCGGTCACCCTTGACGAAAGAACTTCTATGACGCGCGAATTATCATTACGGAAGTGGCCACTTCCGTGATGATAATTTTGGTAATGTCATGGAACACTTCTACGACAGCACAAATATGACTATCTTGATTCTGTCATAAAATCGTCATGGATGTACATGCATGACAGAAAACGTGACCTACAGTGACAAACACGTATCATCACGGAAGTGTATTTTTTTAGTGACACAAGCTACGAGATGTACAGGCGGATCGTTGACATGAGGGGGTGTCTTCTTCCTGACACATATAGGGATCGAGCCACGGAGCAGTGGCGGGAGCGTCACAAGGAGTAGATGACTAGACGATCGTTTCTCCTAGTTTAGAATGCATGCAATTGTTTATTGAGGTGTGTGCGAATGATCTGTATAATCACTTATGTAATTGGATGTTTATTTCAGTTATATATATATACATGTTATTCTTCTATAGACAGAGCAAATCACACGGCTTATTAGAGCAATCATTTGTGTTATTATTGGTCTTCGCACACATTTCTGATTACGGACCTATTTGCTGCGTATCACACACATCTTGTTCAGTTGAACCGTTTCCATTGTGTTGCCTAATCACACACAGTTCATCCTAGTGAACTGTATGCCGTATATCGCACACACCCTCATCTGGCTGCCCATTTCTGTTGTTCTGCATCATCGCAAACAGTTCTTCTGGATAAATAGTTTGCCACTCATCACACACGCAACTCTAATATGAACCTTGTTTGATGTCACCACCATCACAAATGTTTTGCATCCTTTTTGACGGTTTTATTACATCACCGTTTGTGATTAAAGCATCACCACAGTTTCGTCAAAGGGTCTCTGATTCGACTGTCGCGTTTGGACCATCCTGCAGTAGTGTCTCGTGCAATGACAAGTGAATAAACACTCATCTTGAGAATAACACATCTAGCATGGAAAATATTGGTCACCCCCTGCCACTTCATGAGCTGTACGGGCACACAAAACGGAAATTCATTTTGAAAATTAGAGAGGGCACATATTAATTTTCTTATAACAGCACAGAAATACCACATATAGGTCGGTATGATGGACTCATATGGCAAAACTAGGTTTAAGGATTTTGTATGCACAAGTAGTATTTCTACTTAGTACAAGTGGAGGCTAGCAAATAGATTGAGAAGCAACCAACCAAGAAACAAAAATTCACATAAGCGAGCATTAAGCATAACTAACGCTGATAACGCACCACAAGTAGGATGTGATTTCATTGCATAACTATTGACTTTCGTTCTTGCGTAGGGAATCACAAACCTTAACACCAATATTCTTACTAAAGCATAGTTACTCATCAACGTGACTCACATATCACTATCATCATATCTCAAAACTATTACGAAGAATCAAGTTTATTTTTTCCAATGATCTTCATGAATTTTTTTATTTTATCCCTCTTGAATATCTATCACTTTGGGACTAATTTCATATATTGCAATTGCTTTTGACAAGCTCAAACAAATTTAAGTGAAGAACATGAGCATAAATTTTTCGTCTCTCAAAATAATATAAGTGAAGCATGAGAGAATTTCTTCAAAAAATATACCAACTCTCAAATAAATCTAAGTGAAGAATGAGAGTATTTCTCCAAAAATATTAAAGCACCCCATGCTAAAAAATATATAAGTGAAGCACTAGAGCAATTCCATAGCTCAAAAAATTTAAGTGAAGCATATAGAGCAATTGAAACAAATCATAGCATAATTTGGCTCTCTCAAATAGGTGTGTCCAGCAAGGATACTTGTAACAAACTAAAAAGCAAAACAAGAAAAGACTCATATAATACAAGACGCTCCAAGCAAAACTCATGATATGTGATGAATAAAAATATAGCTCCAAGTAAAATACCGATGGTTGTTAGAAGAAAGAGGCGATGCCTTCCGGGGCATCCCCAAGCTTAGTTGCTTGGTTCTCCTTGAATATTATCTTGGAGTGCTACGGGGCATCCCCAAGCTTAGGCTCTTGACACTCCTTATTCATTCATCCATCGTGATCTCACCCAAAACATGAAAACTTCAATCACACAAAACTTAAAAAAAACCTTCGTGAGATCCGTTAGTATAAGAAAGAAAATCATTACTATGAGTACTATTGCAAACCCATTCATATTTTATTATTGCATTATATCTACTGTATTCCAACTTTAGCGTGGCTTATACCCCCAATACAATCCATAGATTCATCAAAATAAGCACACAATGCAACGAAAACAGAGTCTGTCAAAAACAGAACAATCTGTAGTTACCTGGAAACTTCGTATACTTATATAACTCCAAAATTCTGAAAAATTAAGACAACATGGGAAATTTGTATATCAATCTTGTGTAAAAAATTAAGAGCAAAAGCATGTTTTTGTGTTTTTTTAAAAATTCTGCTACTGGGCACAAGATCAAATCAACATGATCCCAAAGGCTTTACTTGGCACAAACACTAACTAAAACATAAAAACACATCTAATCAAAGGCATAATTGTGCAAACACTCAAGAATATAAAGAAAAAGGGAAAAATATTTTATTCATCGGGTTGCCTCCCAACAAGCTCTTTTTCTTTATAGCCATAAAGATAGGCTTGAGATTTAAATGATGCTGACATAAAAGACAAGAATTGAAGCATAAAGAGAGCATCACTAAACATGTGACAAACATGTTTAAGTCAACATACTCCCTATACTTAGGCATTTTATAAGCAAAAAATTTATCAAGGCTAGCAATATCTAGCATATGCAAGGTAGAAGAAAGAAGCGAAAGCAATCTCAACATAACGAGAAGTAATTTAGTGACATGAAAATTTCTACCACAATATTTTCCTCTCTCATAATAATTATATATGGGATCATATTCAAATTCAACAATATAGCTATCGCATACCATATTTTCCACATGCATGCAAAGTTGACACTCTTCCAATATAGTGGGATTATCATCAAATAAAGTCATGACCTCTCCAAGCCCACTTTTATCAAAAATTTCATAAGATTGATCATTCTCACAAGTAGTGGGATCATTATCAACTAGAGTTGACACTCTTCCAAACCCACTTTCAATATTATCACAAACATATTCATCATGAGGCTTAAATAAAATTTCAAGATCATAAGAAGAATCACCCCAATCATGATCATTGCAATAAGTAGTGGACATATCAAAATTAGCATCCCCAAGCTTGGGGTTTTGCATATTATTAGCACAATTGACATTAATATAATTTATAACACCATTGCAATCATGCTTTTCATTCAAAGAGCTATCGTCAATCACTTCATAAATTCCCTCTTTTAGCACTTCATCACAATTTTCAGATTCACGAATTTCAAGCAAAGCTTCATAAGGATAATCTAATGCACTCAACTCACTAGCAATTGGTTCATCATAATTGGATCTTTTAAAAAGATTAGCAAGTGGATGAGGATCCATCTCAATAGATTTTTAGCAAGCGAAGATGCAAGAAAATAGAAGACACATGGTAACACAAGTAAACAAGAAATCTAACAAGAAGACGGCGAATAGAAAAGGAACCGAATAAAAAGGAATTTTTTTGTGAAGTGGGGAGATGAAAATGAGAGGCAAATGGCAAATAATGTAAATTGTAAGGAGATGAGATTTGTGATTAGGAACCTGATAGATCTTGACTTGATCCTCCCCGGGAACGGCACCAAAAATTCCTTTTGATGTCCCTTGAAACAGCGCCGGCATTTCCCCAAAGAGGAAGGGATGATGCAGTACAGCTATGGTAGGTATTTCCCTCAGTTGTGAAATCAAGGTATCAATACAGTAGGAGAACCAAGCAACACTATGTAAATGGTACCTGCACATAAAGAACAAATACTTGCAACCCGACGCGTAAGAGGGGTTGTCAGTCCCTCTCGGTTAAGCGATTGGTAAATAGATAGATTGATAGATGCAAATATAATAACTACAAATTCAGCGAGGTATTTTTGGATTTTTGATAATATAGATATGAAAATAAATGATGCAAATAAAAAAAGGCAAATACCAATGTAGATATGGAAGTATATGATGGGAAAATAGACCCAAGGCCGTAGATTTCAAAAGTGGCTTCTCTCAAGAAATAGCACACAGTGGGTAAACAAATTACTGTTGGGCAATTGATAGAGGATTGAATAATCTTGACGAGATCCAAGGCAATGATCAATATATAGACATCACTTCCAACATTAGTAGACCAACTCCTGCCTGCATCTACTACTATTAGTCCACACAACGACCGCTATCCAGCATGCATCTAGTGTATTAAGTTCATGAAGAAACGTAGTAATGCAATAAGAACGATGACATGATGTGTACGAGATATATTCATGTAGGAATAGCCCCCATCTTGTTATCCTTAATAGCAAGGATACATGCATGTATTGTTGCCCCTTCTGTCACTGGGAAAGAACACCGCAAGATCGAACCCAGCATAAAGCACCTTCCCATGGCAAGAAAAATCGATTTAGTTGGCCTAACTAAACCAAAGATTAATACAAGGCTATAAATACTCATGCATATAGGAGATCCAAGAAGACTCAAATAATATTCATGGATATAGATCTGATTGTAAACTCAAACTTCATCGGATCCCAACAAACACACCACAAAAAAAGAGTTACATCAAATAGATCTCCAAGAGAGCATTGTATTGACAATCAAAAGAGAGAGATGAAGCCATCTAGCTACTGCCTACAGACCCTTAGGTCTATGGTGGACTACTCATGCATCATCGGAGAGGCACCAATGAGGATGATGAACCCCTCTGTGATGGTGTTCGATTGGATCTCGTGGTTCTGGAACTTGCGGCGGCTGGAATTGTGTTTCATCGACTCCCCTACACTACTTGTCGGGGGGATGAACCCCGGGCAGGCAACGGAACCCGGATCGTTTTCAAAAACAATGGGCCGACGTTGCCCCTCAAGGCGACACACTCTTGGCCGGGTCGCTCGACCCGGCCAGGCCCTGCCACCCGGCCGAACTCTCCAACCCGGCCAGGCACCTCGACTCGGCCTCGACAACCAGTAGAAGATAGCCGAACCTGGCACGACCAAGGCTTCCTCCACAAGCCAGCTCCACCCGTGGCCTGCTCTGAAACCAAGCCATGGGTCAGCTCCCGTCCCATCCAGGCCATACGATGGGAGGAGTCTTCATCCACTGATGACCAAGGCAACAATGCCCCGCCCATGCCTTTGGTCAGCCGGAGCATGGCAACAAAGGTTCTAAACTACTCACGACTAGCGCCAAGGCGTACAAAGGTTCTGTCTGTCACATCGCTAACAACAAAGAAGCGGCAACATGACGGAGCGCCACTGTACACGACTCGACTCGGTCACTCTCTCACGATCGACAAGACGGCGCACAGTCCCCCTAGGCACGCGAGGCCCGCACCTAGGGGAACCCGGCGAACCACAGGACCCCAGCGGGTCCCAGCCCGGGTCCTCAGACGCAGACGACCCAGACCCATGAACTCGTAACATTACCATTGTACCCCTAGGGGATTGGCCTATAAAACCCCCAGGAGCCCTCGCATACACGAGCAAGCAAGTAAGCAAGGATAGAGAGATTAGCCACCCATCACTAGAATCCACCCAAGGAGAAGGAGCAGCAAGCCTTGGCCAGCCTTCCTTCCTCCACCATACAGCTCCAGGAGCAACCTTGTACTATTGCATATCAACCACACTTGGTAGGACTAGGGGTCTTATCTCTCGGGAGAGCCCCGAACCTGGGTATGTCTTGCGTACCGCGCTCGCTCATGCCAACCCCGCCTCTGGAGCCCACTAGTGCCCTCGAGCCTCCTCCTCTCTTTAGGTATCCCATGGCATCTGTTGTGCGCCCACCACAACACTACTAGAATCAGCTTCTTTGCCGTTTGCCATGGCTGACGGCAAAGGCACAAATCCCGAACGACAAAGTCCTTTGCCATCAGCCAGCGGACGGCAAACAGTCCGGCTGAACACGTGCCAACAAAGGCCTTCTTTGTCGTCCGCTTCGTAGAAATGGATGGCAAAGGATTGTGCCGTCCGCCATCCGAGGCCAGCAAACGGCAACGACGACAGACGGCAGTGGTGTGGGGTGAGAGCCATTAGGGGGTTAACGGTGCTCTTTGCCGTCTGCTGATAGATGACAAAGAGCTTAGCTAGGGCAGCACTAGGAAGCTGCCACGTGGCCAGCTATGCCATCTGCCAGCAAACGACATAGATGGCCCTGTTTGCCAGGCCTATTTGGTCACTTTGCCGTCCGCTTGCAGACGGCAAAATGACAAAGTAGACAGCCAGTGTTCCCAGTTTGCACAGGTGATTGCCACGTGTCCTCTTTGCCGTCTGCTAGCGTACGGCAAAGCTCTTTGCCGTCGGCTAGCGGACGGCAAAGAGGCTATACATCCCCTGTTTTTATTTCAATCCAATTAATTAGACATGGTTTCAAACACAGATATACATGCATACATATCCAACAGCATGTCCAACAACATATTTCATCAAATCCAACAACATAGTTCAACAAAGTCCAACATATCCATATATACATAACCACAAACAAGTTTCCAACAACATATCCATATAGACATACATATCCAAACAAGTTTTCATAAACAACAAGGAAGCACCAGAAGAATAGTACACTTCATGAATCCAAGCTGAGCCGGGTCGCCGACGTGCGAGCCCGGGGAGGAGTGATCGGCCGTGCCCTCGGCGCCATCCCGACCATCTACGAGACCCTAGTGAAGAACATATGCGCTGCCCAGGCGGCCACAGTCAACCTGGATCAGCTCACGGGTGAAGAACTGAAGGAGCGCATCGTGCGGATGCGCGACCTCCTCAACGCGGCCAACGCACAGCAAGACCGTCTCAAATAGCTCTCCAAGCCGGCGAGATCCGGCTCCACCCGCGTCGGCGGACCCGACGAACTTCAGCACACAGCGTCCTCGCCACCCGGTGAGGCGCATTCCGGCCGAGCCCGGACTAGACGTGTCACGCCCAATATGCGACCCTATCCTAAAGGAACTCGAAGGTCCCACCAAGGATAAAAGCGCATGTTGGAGACGCTTTTACAAGGTGGATATCATTACATCAACATTACATAATAGATGGGGATACATACAAGAGGCATAGAATGCCACATTAATACAACATCATCTTACATAATAGCATCATCCGACTATGGATGAAACACAAACAAAAACTCAAACGACATCCACCCTGCTAGCCTAGGCTACCGACTTGGAACGTATCCCCTGATCAAAGAAGAAGCAGAAGAAGAACTCCAAAACAAGCAAACATCGCTCTCGCGTCATGATCATCGTGATAACTGTACCAAGAATCGTTGTTGTAGTAATCTGTGAGCCACGAGGACTCAGCAATCCCATTACCATGGGTATCAAGACTAGCAAAGCTTAATGGGAAAGGAAGGGGTAAAGTGGTGAGGTTGCAGCAGCGACTAAGCAAGTATGGTGGCTAACATACGCAAATGAGAGCGAGAAGAGAAACAAGCGGAACGGTCGTCAACTAGTATTGATCAAGAAGTGATCCTGAGCTCCTACTTATGTCAATCATAACACAGAAACCGTGTTCACTTCCCGGACTCCGCCGAGAAGAGACCATCACGGCTACACACGTGGTTGATCCATTTTAATTTGGATCTGGTGTCAAGTTATCTACAACCGGATATTAACAAATTCCCATCTGCCACATAACCGTGGGCACGACTCTCGAAAGTTTATACCCTGCAGGGGTGTCCCAACTTAGCCCATGATAAGCTCTCGCGATCAACGAAGGATATTCCTTCTCTCAGGAAGACCCGGTCAGTCTCGGAATCCCGGTTTACAAGACATTTCGACAATGGTAAAACAAGACCAGCAAGACCGCCTGATGCACCGACAATCCCGTTAGGAGCTGCACATATCTCGTTCTTAGGGCAACACCGGATGAGCAATCCGTACAACTAAAACCAGACCTCAAGTTTCCCTGAGGGGGTGCTGCAAAGGGTTTAGTTCGACCAACACTTAGACAAGCATTGGCCCGGGGCTGAATAAAGATGACCCTCGAGAGAGCGACTCCCAAGGGAAAAGTAGGTGGTGGTGAGGCAAATGGTAAAACCAAGGTTGGGCCTTGCTGGAGGAGTTTTATTCAAAGCGAACTGTCAAGGGGGTCCCATAAATCACCCAACCGCGTTAGGAACACAAAATCCGGGAACATAATACCGATATGAAGGAAACTAGGGCGGCAAGAGTGGAACAAAACACTAGGCATAAAGCCGAGCCTTCCACACTTTACCAAGTATATAGATGCATTAATAATATAAGAGATATTGTGATATCCCAACATAACCCTGTCCACCATGGAGCAATCTTCAACTTCACCTGCAACTAACAATGCTATAAGAGGGGCTGAGCAAAAGTGGTAGCATAGCCAAGCAACGGTTCGCTAGGAAGGTTGAAAAAGGTTAGAGGCTGACATGGCAAATTGGGAGGCTTGAAGAGCAAGTGATAGGAAGCGCATCATAGCGATAGAACGAAGCAACTAGCATAGCAATGATAGTAGTGAGATCTAGGGTGACGGTCATCTTGCCTGAAATCCCACTAGGAAGAAGAACGAGTTAATGAAGGAGATGAAGCCACGAAGACGAACCAAGCGTAGACGAACGAATCCTCACGATCGCAACGAAACGGGAACTATCGAGAAGAAGCACACAACAAGGTAAACACACCACACATAGACAAGACATGACGCTCAACCAAGTATGATGCATGACAAAACTAAATGAGGCTACTCATGGCAAGAGATGATGCAAACAAGAGCAACATATCAAGGCAAGTTTAAATGAGGCCGGAAACAACATATAACAATTCCGGTAAGTCCTCATATGCAAATTTAGAAATTGGACCAGAACTGAATAAACCTTATATTCAAGTTGTTAAACAGCAAGTTAAGATGCACCACGATGAACTACACGAAATTCTAGTCAAGTTACATATAAAGTTCATTTAATTCGGAGCTACGGCCTAGAAGATATGAGCAAAACAAGTCAAACATGGCATTGATGCTAAATGCATCCAAACATCAAGCAAACACCTCAAAACAAGGATGCAACATGATAATATGAAACTTCATGCAAAAACAAGCAAGTTTCATATAGAGCACACTCAAAACGGAGCAACGGTTCAACACATACACTGTATACAAGTTATAGCAACAATCTGTCCAAAACAGCAACTAGGCATCTTGCAAGCATCAAAACAACAAGCTACAGCACCCCAACATAAGAACAAAAGGCATGAGCATCAAGTACAGGTAAAGCATAACAAGACATGAACACTGAGCTATTTCCAGAAATCACTAGAACATGCTCAAAAGGACATGGAAAGATTGCAAATAATAACAGTTTCAGGCTTAGCAGAAATAACATCAGGTTGCAATGTTTAGAGCTATCAAACAACATGTTACAGGAACTTGACATGGCAACCAAAGGCATGGCATGAATCTACTAATTGCATAGAACAAAAGTCCCTTACTGACCATGAGCCAAAAAGGCATAGAAAATATGATGGAACCCATGTGAACATAGCAAGTGATATGACAGATGCATACATGGCAGGAACAACAATAAGTAGGCATGTTGGTGAGCTTGAAACACTCACCACAGAG
The DNA here is from genome assembly GCA_021437245.1 of Aegilops speltoides. Taxonomy (NCBI): domain Eukaryota; kingdom Viridiplantae; phylum Streptophyta; class Magnoliopsida; order Poales; family Poaceae; genus Aegilops; species Aegilops speltoides. The sequence goes on along the minus strand of JAHHZJ010001208.1, from coordinate 24,684 downwards.
CAATACATGGCATGGCAAGGCAACCAACAGTAAGAATACATGTTTAGGAAGCTAAGCATGGCAAGAACAAGTTCATAGGGTGCATGGATCACTAACAACAATCATGGCAACATTGAACTTAATGTTAAACAGGCTGACAGCAACATTATTTAGCAAGTTTGGCGCAAGATTACAACAAGCTACAGCAGGCTATAAATGCAACCAAAGGCATGGATGGATAGAGCATGACATGTATAACAAAACATCCTTAGTGAACATCTACAGATTATGCATAGAATGACTTGTAGCAGCAGGTTTACATAGCATCAGGATATAGCAGATTCAGACTAGCAAAACAGTAACAGTAAGTACCCTACTTAACCAGCTCGATGCACTCACTACAAGGCTCACAAAAATACATGGATAGCACCACTGTAAAGATGGCATGACATAGTACAAAACACATGTAGACATCAAGCTCATAGGATGCACACATCAAATGCAACAAAAATGACAAAACAACAAGTTATAACAGTTTCAGCAGATTAACATCATATAGCACTCTTGCAACGATGATTAGGGCATCAAGATGATCTCAAACAAGCATGGCATAATGGAACAAAATTAAGAGCATCTCATGATGAACAATTTGATATATAACACGCACAAAACGGAGTAGTATGCATGGAGTTATGATGCGATGAACAGGAGCTAAAAATATGCAAATATTCAGGAACTTGGTGGAATTTTCGGGGTCAACCTTAGATCTGCACGGATTTCGATGATGGTCCGGGTTCTCGCCGGAGCAGGGGAAGAAGATGGACGGAGAGGACGCGGGGCATCGGCGAGGTAGCTCCGCGACGGGGGTCGGCGGCAGGGCCTCGCCCCGACCAGATCCGGCCGGATCCGGCCGCGAGGAGGCGCGGGCGGCGAAGTTGAGGCGGGCGGTTCGCTCGGCCGCAGAGGCGCAGGACGGCGGGAAAACACGGAGGCGGCGGGCGCGGCTTGGCGGCGACGGGCGCGGGCTTGGCGGCGACGGCGCCGACGGCGGAGGAGCACACCGCGGCGGGAAGGCCGGCGAGGGGAGGCGAGGCAGCGCTGGCCGGCGGAGGCGGCGCTGCCAGAGCGCCGGTGAGCGGGCGCGGCTCGGGCGGCGGCTCAGATCTGCCCGGGCGGGCTGGCCTCGGTCCCGGCGGCCACAGGTGGGGAGCCGAGGCGACGTGGCGCTCCTGTTGGTCGGGAGCGGCTGGGGTGAGGTTGAGCGACCCGATTGGTCGGAGTGATTTGGCGGCGGCGGTGGACATGTCCGGGCGCGGAGGCGGACATGTCCGGCGGTGGGAAGAAGTTTGGCTAGGGTTTGATCTGCGCGAAAAATACGGGGAGGGGCACCAATTTATAGGTAGAGGGAGCTAGGAGAGTCCAAATGAGGTGCGGTTTTCGCCCACACGATCGTGATCGAACGACCGAGAGCATAGAGGGGGGTTTGGATGGGTTTTGGGCCACTTTGGAGGGGTGTTGGGCTGCAACACAAAGAGGGCTTTTACGGTTACCCGGTTAACCGTTGGAGTGTCAAACGGTCTCCAAATGACACGAAACTTGACAGGCGGTCTACAGGTGGTGTACCAAGGCCGCTTGGCAAACCTTGGTCCATTCCGAGAAGGTTTAACACCCGCACACGAAAAAAGGCAAAAGGGGGCGCCGGGGAACATAGGAGTGTCGGATTGCAAAACAGACAACAGGGAAAATGCTTGGATGCATGAGACGAACATGTATGCAAAATGAGATGCACATGATGACATGATAAAATGCAACACGCAAGCAAATGACATGGAAAACGACGACGAACAACTGGCGGAGACCTGGCGCATCGAATCCGGGGTGTTACAAGACGCGACCCGGCCCCAACGACCGCCGGCGGCTTGGGCGACGAGCCCGCCCTAGAGAACCAGCACGGACCCGGCCAGCCTGGCTGGTGTCCGGCTCCGACCGACCCGGCCCCCTGTGGCCTGGTCGCCAGTTGACTCAGCCCGTGCACCATCGAAGACACCGACACTCGCCACCGCCTCGACTAGCTCGCTCACTCCCTGGAGGTGGAGGAAAGCGGCGCCATCGGGCCGGCGTGTTTTGTCCTACGCATCCGGGAGGAGCCCTTTCCCAAAGGGTTGATGCTTCCTCGCGACACCCCCAAGTACAATGGGACCGTGAATTCGGAGAACTGGCTCACCGACTACACCACCGCCATTGGCATCACCGGCGCCAATCTCCGACTCGCCGTGCGCTACGCGCCGGTCATGCTCCATGGGTCGGCCCGCACCTAGTTGAACAGTCTTCCAATGGGCAGCGTCAACTGATACGTCTCCAACGTATCTATAATTTTTGATTGCTCCATGCTACTTTATCTACTATTTTGGACTATATTGGGCTTTATTTTCCACTTTTATATTATTTTTGGGACTAACCTATTAACCAGAGGCCCATCCTGCTGTTTTTTGCCTATTTCAGTGTTTCAAGGAAACGGAATATCAAACGGAGTCCAAACGGAATGAAACCTTCGGGAACGTGATCTTCTCACCGAACGTGATCCAGGAGACTTGGACCCTACTCCAAGAAGCTTCCGAGGAGGTCACGAGGGTGGAGGGCGCGCCCCTACCTCGTGGGCCCCTCGGAGCTCCACCGACGTACTCCTTCCTCCTATATATACCTACGTATCCCCAATAGACCAGACACGGAGCCAAAATCCTAATTCCACCGCCGTACCTTCCTGTATCCATGAGATCCCATCTTGGGGCCTGTTCCGGAGCTCCGCCGAAGGGGGCATTCACCACGGAGGGCTTCTACATCAACACCATAGACCCTCCGATGAAGTGTGAGTAGTTTACTTCAGACCTTCGGGTCCATAGCTAGTAGCTAGATGGCTTCTTCTCTCTTTTTGGATCTCAATATAATGTTCCCCCTCTCTCGTGGAGATCTATTCGATGTAATCTTCTTTTTGCGGTGTGTTTGTTGAGACCGATGAATTGTGGATTTATGATCCAACTTATCTATGAATAATATTTGAATCTTCTCTGAATTCTTTTATGTATGATTGAGTTATCTTTGCAAGTCTCTTCGAATTATCCGTTTGGTTTGGCCAACTAGATTATAAGTTCTTGCAATGGGAGAAGTGCATGGCTTTGGGTTCAATCTTGCGGTGTCCTTACTCAGTGACAGAAAGAGTTGCAAGGCACGTATTGTATTGTTGCCATCGAGGATAACAAGATGGGGTGTTTATCATATTGCATGAATTTATTCCTCTACATCATGTCATCTTGCTTAAGGCGTTACTCTGTTTTTAACTTAATACTCTAGATGCATGCTGGATAGCGGTCGATGAGTGGAGTAATAGTAGTAGATGCAGAATCGTTTCGATCTACTTGTCTCGGACATGATGCCTATATACATGATCGTACCTAGATAACCTCATAACTATGCTCAATTCTGTCAATTGCTCAAGAGTAATTTGTTCACCCACCGTAGAATACTTATGCTCTTGAGAGAAGCCACTAGTGAAACCTATGCCCCCCGGGTCTATTCTCATCATATCAATGTCCATCACTTTATTTACTTGCTTTGCCTTTTACTTTTTACTTTGCATCTTTACACCAAAAATATTATCTCTATCAGATCTCACTCTCGTAAGTGACCGTGAAGGGATTGACAACCCCTAAGTGTTGGTTGCGAGTTGCTATCGTTTTGTGCAGGTACGAGGGACTTGTGTGTGACCTCCTACTGGATTGATACCTTGGTTCTCAAAAACTGAGGGAAATACTTACGCTATTGTGCTGCATCACCCCCTCCTCTTCAGGGAAAACCAACGCAATCTCGAGACGTAGCAAGAAGGATTTCTGGCGCCGTTGCCGGGGAGGCTTACGCAAAAGTCAACATACCAAGTACTCATTGCAATCCCTATCTCTCGCATTACATTATTTGCCATTTGCCTCTCATTTTCCTCTCCCCCACTTCACCCTTGCCGTTTTATTCGCTCTCTCTTTCCCTTTGCCTTTCGTTTGCTCGTGTGCTAGTTTGCTTGTTTGCTGTAATGGCCTTACCTAAGTTTGGTGATCTTCACTTTAAAAGGCTAGAAGAGATGGAAAACAATGTCAGGAAGTTTATGGCCTTGCAATTTGAGCATAATAATTTCTTTAGAAACGAGCTTAAGGAACAAAAGAGTTTTTTGAGTTACATAAATAAAGAGCTCGATGATATGTTTAAAGAATTTGATGGTGTAAGAGCCCAAATTGCTCGTCTTGAAAAGATGACCGCTGAAATTTCGGATATGCAAGCTACCTTAGTCAATAAGATGGCCGCTAAACCGAACAACTATGAAAATCAAGATGAAGATCTGAAAGTTATTGATGTGTCCCCTATTAAATCTTTGTTTTGCAATATGAATCTTGATAAAACTGAATATGATCTTCCTTTACCTAGAAGGCGTTCTAAGAATTCTGAGTTTTTGGATCTTGATGATGAAATTGATAAAAGTGGGATTGAAAGAAATAAAAATCTAAATATTGCTAAACCCACTATTTTAGATCTCAAGGAATTTAATTATGAAAATTGCTCTTTGATTGATTGTATTTCCTTGTTGCAATCCGTGTTAAATTCTCCTCATGCTTATAGTCAAAATAAGGCCTTTACCGAACACATTGTTGATGCCTTGATGCAATCCTATGATGAAAAGCTTGAGTTGAAAGTTTCCATCCCTAGAAAACTCCATGATGAGTGGGAACCTACCATTAAAATTAAAATTACAGATTATGAGTTTCATGCTTTGTGTGATTTGGGTGCTAGTGTCTCTACTATCCCCAAAGCTTTGTGTGATTTGCTAGATTTCCGTGACTTTGATGATTGCTCTCTAAATTTGCATCTTGCAGATTCCACTATTAAAAAACCTATGGGAAGAATTAATGATGTTCTTATTGTTGCAAATAGGAATTATGTGCCCGTAGATTTTAACGTTCTAGATATAGATTGCAATCCTTCATGTCCTATTATTCTTGGTAGACCTTTCCTTAGAACGATTGGTGCAATTATTGATATGAAGGAAGGGAATATTAAATTACAATTTACCTTAAAGAAGGGTATGGAACAATTTCCTAGAAAGAAAAAAAAATTACCATATGAATCTATCATGAGAGCCACTTATGGATTGCCTACCAAAGATGGCAATACCTAGATCTATCCTTGCTTTTATGCCTAGCTAGGGGCGTTAAACGATAGCGCTTGTTGGGAGGCAACACAATTTTATTTTGTGTTTTTGTTTTTGGTTCTGTTTAGGAATAAATAACCCATCTAAATTCTGTTTGGATGTGGTTTTATGTTTTGATTAGTGTTTGTGCCAAGTAAGACCTATAGGATAACCTACGATGATAGTTGATTTGATTCTGCTGAAAAACAGAAACCTTAGCGCTCACGAGATTAGCTGCCATTTTTTACTGGAGAGTTCTTTTGCATTGATTCTTTTTGATGATGATCAATAAACAAATTTTACAGGACTTCCTGTTTTGGTAGGAATTTTAGAGTTCCAGAAGTTTGCGTTAGTTACATATTACTACAGACTGTTCTGTTTTTGACAGATTCTGTTTTTCGTGTGTTGTTTGCTTATTTTGATGAATCTATGGCTAGTAAATTAGTTTATAAACCATAGAGAAGTTGGAATACAGTAGGTTTAACACCAATATAAATAAAGAATGAGTTAATTATAGTACCTTGAAGTAGTCTTTTGTTTTCTTTCTCTAACGGAGCTCACGAGATTTCTGTTGAGTTTTGTGTTGTGAAGTTTTCAAGTTTTGGGTGAATTCTTTTGATGGATTATGGAACAAGGAGTGGCAAGAGCCTAAGCTTGGGGATGCCCATGGAACCCCCAATATAATCCAAGGACACCAAAAAGTCAAAGCTTGGGGTTGCCCCCGGAAGGCATCCCCTCTTTCGTCCACTTCCGTCGGTAATTTACTTGGAGCTATATTTTTATTCACCGACATGATATGTGTTTTGCTTGGAGCGTCTTGTATTATTTGTGTCTTTGCTTGTTAGTCTACCACAATCATCCTTGCTGTACACACCTTTTGAGAGAGCCATACATGATTTGGAATTTGTTAGAATACTCTATGTGCTTCACTTATATCTTTTGAGCTTGATAGTTTTGCTCATAGTGCTTTACTTATATCTTTTTGAGCGTGATAATTTTTGCTCTAGTGCTTCGCTTAGATATTTTAGAGCATGGTGGTGGATTTGTTTTGAAGAAACTTGATCTCCCATGCTTCACTTAAATTATTTTGAGAGTCATTAATAGCACGGTAATTTGCTTAATGTTAATATACTTGGTGTTCGAGATATGTGAAACTTTCTTTTGAGTGAATTGAATACTAAGATAAATCTAATGCTTAATAACTTTTTTAAGATATGGAGGTAATAATATCAAAGTCGTGCTAGTTGATAATTGTGAATTTGAGAAATACTTGTGTTAAAGTTTGCAAGTCCCGTAGCATGCACGTATGGGTAAAGTTATGTAACAAATTTGAAGCATGAAGTGTACCTGGCTTGTGCATCCTTATGAGTGGCGGTCGGGGATGAGCGATGGTCTTTTCCTACCAATCTATCCCCCTAGGGGCATGCGTAGTAGTACTTTGCTTAAAGGGCTAATAAACTTTTGCAATAAGTATATGAGTTCTTTATGACTAATGTGAGTCCATGGATTATACGCACTTTTACCTTTCCGCATTTGCTAGCCTTTTCGGTACCGTGCATTGCCCTTTCTCACATTGAGAGTTGGTGCAAACTTTGCTGGTACATCCAAACCCCGTGATATGATACGCTCTTTCACACATAAACCTCCTTATATCTTCCTAAAAACAACCACCATACCTACCTATTATGGCATTTCCATAGCCATCGCGAGATATATTGCCATGCAACTTTCCACCATTCCGTTCATCATGACATACTTTACTTTTGTCATATTGCCATTGCATGATCATGTAGTTGACATCGTATTTGTGGCAAAGCCACCACGCATTATTTTTCATACATGTCACTCTTGATTCATTGCACCATCCCGGTACACCGCCGGAGGCATTCATATAGAGTCATATCTTGTTCTAGTTTCGAGTTGTAATATCAGGTTGTTGTAATGAAAGTATGATGATCATTGTCGGTGTCAAAACCGACGGATCTCGGGTAGGTGGTCCCGAACTGTGCGTCTAGGCGGATGGTAACAGGAGACAAGGGACACGATGTTTTTACCCAGGTTCGGGCCCTCTCGATGGAGGTAAAACCCTACTCCTGCTTGATTGATATTGATGATATGGGTAGTTCAAGAGTGGATCTACCACGAGATCAAGGAGGGTAAACCCTAGAAGCTAGCCTATGGTATGATTGTTGTAATGGTTGTGTGTCCTACGGACTAAAACCCTCTGGTTTATATAGACACCGGAGAGGGCTAGGGTTACACAGAGTCGGTTACAATGGTAGGAGATCTACATATCCAGACGCCAAGCTTGCCTTCCACGCCAAGGAAAGTCCCATCCGACACGGGACGAAGTCTTCAATCTTGTATCTTCATAGTCTTGGAGTCCGCCGACGATGATAGTCCGGCTATCCGGACACCCTCGTCCAGACTCCTCAAGAGCCCTGAACCAGGCTTCAATGACGATGAGTCCGGCCCGCATATTGTTCGGCATTGCAAGGTGGGTTCCTCCTCCGAATAACTCATAGAAGATTGTGAACACCAGATAGTGTCGGCTCGCAAAATAAATTCCACATTCCACCATAGAGAGAATAATATGTACACAAGTTCAATCTGCTGACGTATTTTGTGGCATGACGTCACACCACTACCAAGCCTTTACTTGAATCATTTTTTATTATACCACCTCATCAAGTTTAGCGGCGGTTTCTTGGCACGCCTTGTCGAAGCGAGATCGTGTTCCCTTATTCCGGATTCCCATCAATACGGACGTGGGTAACCCAACCGCGCCATTGATGGTGGCGCTTGGGAGATAAGCGAGTTTTACCAGGCCGATGGGGACGCATAGTCTTTGTCCGCCCATATATAAGGGGATAAGGATCCACCTTTTTACCTACGCCTTCTTCCTCCTATGCTTATCCATCTCCGCGCACTCGAGCTCAAGCGCCCAAGTTCGCTCATCTTGCCTCAACCTTCTCCAGCCATGTCCGGAGCAGGAGGCAAGTGGTTGGTTTCCTCCGTTACGAAAGGGCACATCGAAAAACTGCGCAGCGCCGGATACCTGTGCAGCGACATCGCGCACCGGCTGCCCGACGAGGGGCAGCTCATCCCCACCCCCAGGCCCCATGAGAGGGTCGTATTCCTTCCCCACTTCCTCCGCGGACTGGGCTTCCCACTTCATCCCTTCTTCCGGGGGCTCATGTACTACTACGGCCTGGACTTCCACGATCTGGCGCCAAACTTCATCCTCAACATCTCAGCGTTTATCGTCGTGTGCGAGGCCTTCCTCTGCATCCGGCCCCACTTCGGCTTGTGGCTAAAGACCTTCAATGTCAAGCCGAAGGTAGTGAAGGGCGTCCAAGCGGAGTGCGGAGGCGCTATGGTGGGCAAAATGCCCAACGTCACCTGGCTAGAGGGGGCCTTCGTGGAGTCCGTCAAGGGGTGGTAATCGGGGTGGTTCTACATCACCGAGCCGCGTGACCCTAAATGGGCAGCAGCCCCCGAGTTCAGATCTGGTATCCCCATGCAGCTCACCTCCTGGAAAGAGAAGGGCTTGCTATGGGGCAATTCGGAGGAGCTGACAGGACTCCAGTCCTGTCTCCAGACGTTGGTGAAGAAGAAGCTTAGGCTTGTCAATGTGATCCAGGTCATGCTCGTCCGCCGGATTCTCCCCTGCCAACAACGGGCCTTCAATTTGTGGGAGTTCGATCCGGCACAGCACCGGACCCTGAGCGGGCTCTTTGACACGACGTACGAAGCTGCCTGGACGGTGCTGTTCAAGGGCGGAGAAGCCCATGCATCCGCGACGGAAGACCGCGGATTCAGCACCAAGCACCCGGCCGGCGAGGTAAGCTTTGTTATCCTCTATGGGACACTTATTTTCTTTCATAGTTTGACTCTATGTGGGATTTAAAACTCCCAATGCCTTTAACAGATCGGCAGAGGACGTCCCGGACAGTAGACCGTCTGCCCCTTCCCGAAGACTCCAGCAACGCCTGCTTAACTGGGTTGCTAGTCTCGGCACTTTATGTGGTGCCGGAGAAGAAGGCCAACAAGAAGGCCACGGGAACTCGAAGGAGTTCCCGGCGCCAGGTGGTATCGGACTCATCGTCCGATGGCTCCAAGGCGGACTCCTCCCCCGAAGACGAGGAGGAGAAGAGGACTCTCCCCAGGAGGGGGGAGAGAGGAAGAGGAAGGCTTCCCCAACAGGGGAGGCCGAAGGGTCCAAGAGGGGAAGGACCCTTCCTCCGGACAGCTCCACCAATGCCAACGTTGGCGACGAAGGGTGGCCCTCAAGGGCCAAGCCTCCGGCAAGATCGTAAGTATCCGGATTCCAAAATGATTTATCTCTTTCGTGCCACATGTTGTCCTTCTAATGCCGCACACTACCTGCAGTCCGGCCGAGGATGATCTTCCCACTTCATCGAGCGGGTCCTTGGCTCCGTTGGACGTGGATTCCATTCCGAGCGCCTCTACCCCTCGTGATGCTGACGACGCTGAGGTGGGATCCCAAGAGGGGGACCATCAGGAGGAGGCTCCGGAGGTGCCGCAAGGCAGCCTCCCGGACTCTGCGCCGGACTCCATGCCGGAACCCGCAGTGGTTCCGGAGTCCGGCAGGCGGCCCCTTCGTAAGAAGGGCAAGACCGTGGCGCCGGCAGCCTCTGTCCAACCGGAGGCGCCGGATGTGGGGACCCCGACTCATAAGTCGTGATCACCGAATGCATGTGTATAGTGATCCCAGAGATCAATGCTCACTGAACACACATAAGCTGAATAACAAGAGTCTTACATCCATACATACCGTATTACACAAGTAAGACCATTATGGTCGAGTCTTGAGTATAACATCGCAGCGGAAATCTTCGTCGATAACTTGGACCCATGCCATCTGCCTTAACCCTACAGCATTCTTTGGGAAGCATCCTAGCTCGCATGTTCACCATCAAGTGTTCTTCATCACATCCTGTTCTTTCATGCCCGCCAATAAAATAACCAAGGCAAGCCAATGAGTACTTTGAATGTACTCGCAAGCAACCCATGTTTTGGTTGAAGATACAACAATGCATGATATAGGTAATTTTTTGCAGAACGCTAGTTTTGAGTGCAATGACATGTTCAACAACTTGTAAGACATGCATCAAGAGAACTCAAGTAACCATGAGGACAGGTTACAGATATTAACATAAATAGAGTGGGCACCAACCCAACTCAATCATGTCAAGTCCCTTGACTTGACCCAAGTCATTTTATCAACACACACGCACACACACGGTTTGTAAACATGTGGACGTAGCCCAAGAGCGGTTACCCAAATGTCCTTGACCGTGGACACGGCTATTCGAATAGTTTTACACTCTGCAGAGGTTGCACACTTTACCCACTAGATCCGGGGAGCTTCCGTGTCATCCACGACCCGCGGTACCTCAAGTAGCCGGGGTAAGCACCCGATCACTACCTTTCCCTAGACGACACTAACATGGAGTCCACTCGATTGGTAGTAATCCCCGTGCCTAACATTTCACATCATAAAGTTGTGGAGCCTCGCTCCCATATTCATCACATACCACAAACACGGGGTACCAACGGTGTGTCCGGTGCTGTAAAGACAGTCATGGCCGCCCTACCTGGCACGACCCCGTCCCGAGAGAGAGCACCAACTCTCCCTCGTCACTAGTAATGCGGGTTCCAAGCTAGTATTGACCTAGGTAATCAATAATGCCCTTTCACATATAAGGGTAGAGTGGTTGCGCATGTAAGGTTGGAATAACGGTCGCAACTTCAACCAATCCGTTTTGAAAACAACACACACTTGCCTCGGTACACCACTTCGTCATCAAGTGGCTACCCATCTCATCATCTCCCCCCGGCATAAGTGGCACCCGATGGGGTTTTCGAAAAGTCTTTTGAGAATACTTTGTCTCCATCACCATGCATATTCCCGTCCCTTTTTGCGTAGCACTACTTTAGCATCCTACCTACTCCCACCGGCATAACCCTCATAAGAAGGTAGGGTCATGCACAATGCAAGTATCAACGAGGAATTAATGGTGGAAAACCATCAACGTGGGTACCACCTCATCATGATTCCGATGCAACAATAATAAAGAGCTATATGACATGCATAAAAAGGGTTCCATAGACATGGTCAAAGGGCTGCTTGCCTGGTTCCTCAGAGTCTTCAAGTCTTCAAATATCTCTGGTCCAACTCCGAGCATTTCGTCTACTTCGTCAACTATCGTCGAAAGCAACCATAATAAGCAACACAACAAGGCAGGAAATAAAAGTGCTCTAAAAATATGAGTTGTACTTTTCTGGGATACCTCTGGTCATATGAGGGATGACCAAAGTGGTTTCATTAGGATTTGATCAATGGACATCTCTGAACATTTCAATATGATGGAATCAAGGGATTAATGGGTTTGCAAGAAGTGTACAGAAATATATTTTTGAAAAATGAGCAAAGGCACCCATTTAACAAAGGATGATTTTAGAAGCATCTAGGAATTGGTTTCACTGGATTTGGAGTTGAGATGATTTTCCTATGAATTTGCAAAGTTGGCTATATATAAAGAAATAGACCATTATTTGAGGTGATACAGAAAGTATTAGAAAAAATGTTCAAAAACTAAGTTTTGAACTTATAGACATCTAGGATTTTGAATCATGGAATTTGGATCAAAAATGGGCTCTCTGTGATTTTCTAAAGTTCATCACAGAAATGGAAAAACAAGATTTGATAAATGTTTGTGAAGAAAAAGTTTCTGGAAAAATGTGCATGTTGCACCATGAGATAGATCATGATTTTATCAGATACTAGAAATTTGAATCATCAAATTTGGAGTTAATATGAATATTTTATGGATCTTACAATATTTCTGGAAAAGAATAAGAAGAGGAAAGGAATCAACCTTATAACGCGCGCTGGGCGAAGCCCAGCTAAATGATGCCTACTGGGCTCAGCCCAGTGGTTTAGCTGCACGAGGGAGGTGGTGAAGCCGAAGGCGTACTCCCTTAGTACGTCGTCGCCGCGGGAAGACGGCTTCCGTTGAAACCGTTTCCACTTAAACTTGCGGGCCCGGTCCACATGGTCGCCGACACGTGGGCCCCACGCCATCTCTCTTTCTCTTCCCGCCTCCTCCTTCTTCCTCCCGACGGGCAGAGGCAGGGGCGGACGCCGCGCTCGCCGGTGATGGTTCCGGCCGCTCCCCTGCACCCGGGGCCAGGAAGGTGGTCTGGGAGAATGCCCCGCTCCACTCCGCGCCTAAAGATGGTCGCCTGACTCGGGGAGCGGCAGAGTCAGGCGGAGCATCGGCCATGGCGAAGACCGGCGACGGCGGAGATGGGCACGACGACACGGCGAGAATGGGAAGTAAGGGATCCCGGGGTGGGTCGGAGGTGGTTATATCAGGGTGCTGGAGGGGCTAGGGGTGAGAAAGAGGAGCTGTAGCGGCCGAATATAGGCGGAGGGCGGCGGCACTACTCCGGCCATGGAGGTGGACAGAGGGCACGAGGGGGAGAGGGAGCTTGTCCGGGAGGTTCCTGGGGGAGAGGGAGAGCGGGGAGAGGCCAGAGTGGTGCTCGGGGTGGCCTTATATGGGTGAGGCACCGGTGCTCCGTGGGTAGCGTCCACGAACGCGCTCGATGAGCTCTGCAGAGGGGAGGGGAGAGAGGTACAGGAGGGGGGCGGCAGCGTGTCATGTCCCATACGCCGAGGCAGCCTCGTGAGATACGTTGGGGAGGCCCGAAGTGGCCGGAGGCGGTTGGCAGGGGGCGGCTACAGTGCGGGAGCGCACTGTAGGGCGCTCCAGAGCGTGCATATGGCCGGCATGGCCATTTTTCTAGCGCTCTGGGCTTGGCCTCTAGTGTCTGGGGGCTCTAGGGGGGAGTAAAGAAGTGGGGAGGGGCATTGGATGCCCTAGATAGCCAGTAGGAGAGGAGAGAGGTGAGGAAGAGGGAGAAAGGGGCTGTCCAGAGAGAGAAAGTGGGGTTTTACCCATCCAATAATTGAGCTGTGGACTTGCCATTGTTACTGGAGGTGAAAGGGGTCTAGGAGGAGATGTGGTAAAAAGTTGAGGCCATGGAGAAGAGTGGAAGTGGTCAAAACAGGGGTTTTAGTAAAATGGCAGAAGGTGTTTGATAAAGGTTTTGGCAAGCAAATGATTTCCAATTGACATGAGAACTAAAAGGATCAAGTTTCACAGATAATTGAGGTTGACCACCAAGTTTGAGTCCATTTTGAGAAAGTTGCCAATGCAACTTTTGTAAACCCTAGAAATCAGCAGAAATGGGTTTTTAAAGATTTAGTCATCCAAAACTATTCTCCTTGATGCACCACTTGGTTTAGTGTCATCATTTGAGATTCTGAACAAGTCCACAAAAGTTGAGATCAAAAGGAGAAAGTTGCCAATGTAGAGTTGTTCAAATTTGGTTCTGGACAGGAAGGGTTTTGGGGCACTTTGATCTAGTTAACCTGTTCACCAACTTGTGCCACTTGGTCTAGATGAATTATTAGACCATTTGAGCATGTTCACAAGATTTTAGAACATTTGGACATGTTTGGCAGTGCAAAGTTGTTCAAACTTGGAAAAGGACAGAAGTGGTTTTGAGAGGTTTTCATGGGGTTATACTGTTCTACATGACATGAGACTTGGCAATACCATCAAACATGTCATATGTGACATGATAGAATTTTCTTGGAATTTTTGGAGAATATTTCCTTTGTAAATATTTCAAAAGCTTTAAATATCCAGAAAGGGTTTTTGAGGGATTTGACCAATATCTTGAACATTACCATGTGTTGAAACTCTTATATATGGACAATATATGTCCACTGAGTTTCCCTAGGTTTTTGTCAAATATTTTTAAAACAATAAAATAATTTTTCCCTATTAAAGACCATTTCTGGCCTTAAGAAAAAGCTTTTAAATAAAATAGGAAAATAACTTTTAATATTATATTTTTGTCGTTTCTGGGTATCCTATATCTAATAGGAGTCAAATATATTTTTGGAAAGATTTTTACTGCCCTTAATTAAGTACTTGCAGTGCAAACCTCAATTCAGGGGTTTTTGGAAAACTACTTTTTGAAAATACTATTTGGCCAAATTATTTTCGTAAGAAATTATTTTTATGTCCTATACACATGGCATGATCATTGGTTCAAGAGTTTGGAGCAAGGAGATGAAGTATAGGAGTTGGAGGATTTATTTGATTTTTAGAGCACTTGCAAACAACAGACAAAAATCAAATCAAGCAAAGTCCAAAACACTCAAATGTTTTTGTCAAACCACATTTTAGCATGATTTAATGACTTTAAGTGTTGTGCCATGAAAATCAGGGTGTGACAGACCTACCCCCCTTACAAGAATCTTGTCCCCGAGATTCCCAAACTAGGCGTGGAAAGGAATATGAAAACTGGATCCGGGGTACTAATCAAGTCTTTATGTTGCTTCTGCTCCCGTGTAGTGCTCCATTGAGCTTGAAGTACTTGATGGTGTGGCTTCGTGTATGACGCTCTTCTTGATCCATGTTGCTAATGGGTAGCTCGCGGTAGGTTAGATTGGGCTATGGGTTGATGGCTCGATGGTCAATGCCCTCGTAGAGATCGGCAAGTTGGGAAGTTGGAAACACTTCCGGATTGTGATGCATGGAAAACGTTGTGCACAATGGGTAACTCGGGTGGTAACTCTAGCTGGTAGTCGTCTACTCTTCGTCTTGAAGTGATCTCGGAGGGGGTTGTTAAATCTTGGAGTGATCTCGAAGGGGGCCGATGAATCTTGGTGTGGGTCTCCTTGTCATGGAAATGCTTGGTTCCTTAGGGAGAAGTGGCTTGCAGATACACCTGGTCTTCGACGCGGATGTTTACTTCTTGACGACGGTGGTTGGTTTAGTCCTTCCTCCTGGACATGGCGATCTTCAGATGTTCCCTTGACCAGCTCAGTGATTCTTCTTCCGTCTTCGGGTGGACAAGTAGGTCACCAAAGAAAGATGACAACCAACTTGTCCAAGCAGTCCATGAAATCTATGGGGTACGTAAAGTGGGCTGAGGCATTGGTGGTGGTCATGGTTGAGTATCGGCCAAGGTCTTATGATCTAGAACCAAAGCCTGTGGTCATGATCTGACCATGTTATGGCTTGGTAGGGCTTAAGGGTTTCAAGGATTCTAGTGTGCGAGTGAACATTTATCATCTTTATCCTTAAGCACGGTTCCTGAGATGCCAATTGTTCTATCTAGTCCTTTAAACAAATAACCTTATACCACCGAAAGCATCAACTCTTGTAGGTCAGCTCCAATCTTCACTCATGCTATTACCCGACTCATATGTATGTCTACCCCTAAAAATCCATGGGTAGAACATATAAGCTGCTAAGCTTGAATTTAATCACCACCATCTGAGTGCTCAGTCTATTGACCCGAGGTCCACGATAAAGCATCTCTATCTTAAGGAAACACGTCGTAAGCCACTCCAAGATCTTGTTTCCTTCCTATGAATCAACTCCAACAACCCATTAACTTCCATTAACTACTACACAATCCATTAATTCTACAAATCCAATGTCTATGGTGTTCCACATGATCTCCTAATGTTCCTATAATCCCCATATACTTGAAAGGGCTATTTTTGCTATAGTCGGTCCACCGATTCCCATTATCATGGTCAAGTAAACTCCAAGGTCAAGCTTATATAGATCCCTAAATCAATCCCGACAATTAATCCAATCTCTTAGTTTATTGTCCACCGAGAAACATGGTATCATGATCAAGATCATCAGTCTAAATCCAATTTACTCCGAACCATGTAGACATACTCAGCATCTATATTCAACTAGAATCATTTACTTAAATCCAAATCTCTTGTCCAACGAGAATTTCCACACTTTCCCCCAAGTCATTGTCGTAATATCAACTATCACCTATCAATATCCCCTGCCTAAGACAAGTCCAAATACTTCCAAGAATTTCATCTTGCGGTCATAATTGTCCTATTAAATCCAATTTACTCAGGGGTAATGAAAGCTATGCTACTCTATAATCATGATCCCACCAAGTTCATCTACCAACATGGTAGCCTTACAACCCACCAAATAGTCTCATATAATTCCTCAAGTCATTGATATAAACTCATCAAGTCATTTGTCCTCTATTCCTATACCCTTAAATTGGTCTTCCCTATGGCATCGTCAGCTTTGGTGCTATCTTAGGATGATAGTGTGCTCGTTCACTATGTCCACTAGTTCCCTAATGAACCCAGTGATAAGCAAGGTTACAGAGGCTTAACAGGTTTTCATGTAATTTGTAGGTCAAGCACATGGTTAAGGATTCGACCTGGGGTATCTCGTGAAGTCCTGTAGGGTCTAGGGATAGGGTTCTAGTCTTGAGGTGTAAACATACGGGGTTGTACTCGGTCGAGGAGGTTGTAGCAAAAGTCTTCAATGCTTGTTGGTCACCGAGGTGGAATCCTTGGTGCATCTTGTCTTGCTGGTCTTCAGTTGAGGAGAGAGATGAGAAGGAGAGGTAGCATAGAGGAGGGGAATGCCTAAAGGGGGTTCTATAGTGCTAGTGCAAACAAACAGGTGCAAAGAGGGCCAAACAAAAGAAACAAGGAAGGTGATATAGTCGCCTACTTGTTGCCTAGGGCAAAAGTGCGACTTATATCAAAACATAAACAAATAAAAACAAGCAACACACAATCATGGTTCTATTCGAACCATCATACGGACTCGACTGCGCATAGGGGGTACACGACTCATCCTACCCTAGGGGTTCTCGGACTCCATAGTCGTGCCTTGTGCCTCGTGCAGTCTCCCGGGTTTCCTCAGGTGCTGCTACGTCTCTTGTAGTTGTTTGATGAAATGATCCCGATTGAGCTTGAAGAGTCTTCAATAACTTCTTGCCTGTTGAAGTGATGGGGTGAAGGTGGCTCCTCGTATCTGGCATTGACTTGGTCTTCTATCGTCTTCTTACCACGACGATCCCTTTTTGTCTTCTAAGCCGTCGATGGTACCAGGTAGGTAATCCTTTATGCAATTACATTATCAAGGCATAATAGAGGTCCATCATGTCGGTTACGTTGATGAAAACATCGACACCAAGAGCGGGGGAAGAAGAGAACTGTTTTCCTGCTCACTATAGTGAGGCGGGCCAAATGGCGAGGTTCTCATCCACCGTTGGTTGCCGATACAACAACGGTAGTGACATGGTTACTCTATTAGCGATGTATATCATGATCTTGCATATTCTAGGTCCTGATCATCGTAGGCTAAGGTTGCATCATCTTGGGGCAGTGTCAAGGGTGTCACCATCTCCTGGGTCTTCAGGTCCTCATTCCTCGAGGATGTATCTTCTGTTGGTATCGTCTTGTTGTGAGGTCGCCAATCTTTTGTTCAGGAGATGTGGGTGAATGTCTGGCAAGGCGTCTTCCGTCTTGATTATCCACGAGGATTACAAGGAATCCAGTGGTTAGGGGCATGAGGGTTCTAGCGACCATTAAATTTTGAAGGGGAAGAGGAAAGTATATCTTAGTTTTCGAAAAACTCAGAAGGGGAAGAGAAGTATAGATAGTTTTGAAAACTAGTAGTAGTTTTGGAAATAGTTTTACCCTAACTAACGACCATGCTAATGAAGGCTTCCTACAGTCAGGATGGCTCTGATACCAGCTCTGCGGGGACCCCGACTCATAAGTCGTGATTCACCGAATGCACGTGTACAGTGATCCCAGAGATCAATGCTCACTGAACACACAGAAGCTGAATAACAAGAGTCTTACATCCATACATACCGTATTACACAAGTAAGACCATTATGGTCGAGTCTTGAGTATAACATCGCAGCGGAAATCTTCGTCGATAACTTGGACCCATGCCATCTGCCTTAACCCTACAAGCATTCTGACTGGGAAGCATCCTAGCTCGCATGTTCGTCACCAAAGTGTTCTTCATCACATCCTATTCTTTCATGCCTGGCCAATAAAATAACCAGTGGCAAGCCAATGAGTACTTTGAATGTACTCGCAAGCAACCCATGTTTTGGTTCAAGATACAACAATGCATGATATAGGTAAATTTTTGCAGAAAGCTAGTTTTGAGTGCAATGACATGTTCAACAACTTGTAAGACATGCATCAAGAGAACTCAAGTAACCATGAGGACGGGTTACAGATATCAACATAAATAGAGTGGGCACCAACCCAACTCAATCATGTCAAGTCCCTTGACTTGACCCAAGTCATTTTATCAACACACACGCACACACACGGTTTGTAAACATGTGGACGTAGCCCAAGAGCGGTTACCCAAATGTCCTTGACCGTGGACACGGCTATTCGAATAGTTTTACACTCTGCAGAGGTTGCACACTTTACCCACTAGATCCGGGGAACTTCCGTGTCATCCACGACCCGCGGTACCTCTAGTAGCCGGGGTAAGCACCCGATCACTACCTTTCCCTAGACGACACTAACATGGAGTCCACTCGATTGGTAGTAATCCCCGTGCCTAACATTTCACATCATAAAGTTGTGGAGCCTCGCTCCCATATTCATCACATACCACAAACACGGGGTACCAACGGTGTGTCCGGTGCTGTAAAGACAGTCATGGCCGCCCTACATGGCACGACCCGTCCCGAGAGAGAGCACCAACTCTCCCCCGTCACTAGTAATGCGGGTTCCAAGCTAGTATTGACCTAGGTAATCAATAATGCCCTTTCACATATAAGGGTAGAGTGGTTGCGCATGTAAGGTTGGAATAACGGTCGCAACTTCAACCAATCCGTTTTGAAAACAACACACACTTGCCTCGGTACACCACTTCGTCATCAAGTGGCTACCCATCTCATCATCTCCCCCCGGCATAAGTGGCACCCGATGGGGTTTTCGAAAAGTCTTTTGAGAATACTTTGTCTCCATCACCATGCATATTCCCGTCCCTTTTTGCGTAGCACTACTTTAGCATCCTACCTACTCCCACCAGCATAACCCTCATAAGAAGGTAGGGTCATGCACAATGCAAGTATCAACGAGGAATTAATGGTGGCAAACCATCAACGTGGGTACCACCTCATCATGATTCCGATGCAACAATAATAAAGAGCTATATGACATGCATAAAAAGGGTTCCATAGACATGGTCAAAGGGCTGCTTGCCTGGTTCCTTAGAGTCTTCAAGTCCTCAAATATCTCTGGTCCAACTCCGTGCATTTCGTCTACTTCGTCAACTATCGTTGAAAGCAACCATAATAAGCAACACAACAAGGCAGGAAATAAAAGTGCTCTAAAAATATGAGTTGGACTTTTCTGGGATGACCAAAGTGGTTTCATTAGGATTTGATCAATGGACATCTCTGAACATTTCAATATGATGGAATCAAGGGATTAATGGGTTTGCAAGAAGTGTACAGAAATATATTTTTGAAAAATGAGCAAAGGCACCCATTTAACAAAGGATGATTTTAGAAGCATCTAGGAATTGGTTTCACTGGATTTGGAGTTGAGATGATTTTCCTATGAATTTGCAAAGTTGGCTATATATAAAGAAATAGACCATTATTTGAGGTGATACAGAAAGTATTAGAAAAAATGTTCAAAAACTAAGTTTTGAACTTATAGACATCTAGGATTTTGAATCATGGAATTTGGATCAAAAATGGGCTCTCTGTGATTTTCTAAAGTTCATCACAGAAATGGAAAAACAAGATTTGATAAATGTTTGTGAAGAAAAAGTTTCTGGAAAAATGTGCAAGTTGCACCATGAGATAGATCATGATTTTATGAGCTACTAGAAATTTGAATCATCAAATTTGGAGTTAATATGAATATTTTATGGATCTTACAATATTTCTGGAAAAGAATAAGAAGAGGAAAGGAATCAACCTTATAACACGCGCTGGGCGAAGCCCAGCTAAATGATGCCTACTGGGCTCAGCCCAGTGGCTTAGCTGCGCGAGGGAGGTGGTGAAGCCGAAGGCGTACTCCCTTAGTACGTCGTCGCCGCGGGAAGACGGCTTCCGTTGAAACCGTTCCCACTTAAACTTGCGGGCCCGGTCCACGTGGTCGCCGACACGTGGGCCCCACGCCATCTCTCTTTCTCTTCCCGCCTCCTCCTTCTTCCTCCCGACGGGCAGGGCGGGGCGGACGCCTTCCGCGCGGTGATGGTTCCGCCGCTCCCCGCACTCCGGGCCAGAAGGTGGTGCAGGAGAATGCCCGCTCCACTCCGCGCCTAAAGATGGTCGCTGGTCTCGGGAGCGGCAGAAGTCAAGTGAGCATCGGCCATGGCGAAGACCGGCGACGGCGGAGATGGGCACGACGACACGGCGAGAATGGGAAGTAAGGGATCCCGGGGTGGGTCGGAGGTGGTTATATTAGGGTGCTGGAGGGGCTAGGGTGAGAAAGAGGAGCTGTGGCGGCCGAATATAGGCGGAGGGCGGCGGCACTACTCCGGCCATGGAGGTGGACAGAGGGCACGAGGGGGAGAGGGAGCTTGTCCGGGAGGTTCCTGGGGGAGAGGGAGAGAGGGGAGAGGCCAGAGTGGTGCTCGGGGTGGCCTTATATGGGTGAGGCACCGGTGCTCCGTGGGCAGCGTCCACGAACGCGCTCGATGAGCTCTGCAGAAGGGAGGGGAGAGAGGTACAGGAGGGGGCCGACAGCGTGCCGTGTCCCATACGCCGAGGCAGCCTCGTGAGACACGCTGGGGAGGCCCGAAGTGGCCGGAGGCGGTTGGCAGGGGGCGGCTACAGTGCGGGAGCGCACTGTAGCACGCTCTAGAGCGTGCATATGGCCGGCATGGCCATTTTTCTAGCGCTCTGGGCTTGGCCTCTAGTGTCTGGGGGCTCTAGGGGGGAGTAAAGAAGTGGGGAGGGGCATTGGATGCCCTGGATAGCCAGTAGGAGAGGAGAGAGGTGAGGAAGAGGGAGAAAGGGGCTGTCCAGAGAGAGAAAGTGGGGTTTTACCCATCCAATAATTGAGCTATGGACTTGCCATTGTTACTGGAGGTGGAAGGGGTCTAGGAGGAGATGTGGTAAAAAGTTGAGGCCATGGAGAAGAGTGGAAGTGGTCAAAACAGGGGTTTTAGTAAAATGCCAGAAGGTGTTTGATAAAAGTTTTGGCAAGCAAATGATTTCCAATTGACATGAGAATTAACAGGATCAAGTTTCACAGATAATTGAGGTTGACCACCAAGTTTGAGTCCATTTTGAGAAAGTTGCCAATGCAACTTTTGTAAACCCTAGAAATCAGCAGAAATGGGTTTTTAAAGATTTAGTCATCCAAAACTATTCTCCTTGATGCACCACTTGGTTTAGTGTCATCATTTGAGATTCTGAACAAGTCCACAAAAGTTGAGATCAAAAGGAGAAAGTTGCCAATGTAGAGTTGTTCAAATTTGGTTCTGGAAAGGAAGGGTTTTGGGGCACTTTGATCTAGTTAACTTGTTCTCCAACTTGTGCCACTTGGTCTAGATGAATTATTAGACCATTTGAGCATGTTCACAAGATTTGAGAACATTTGGACATGTTTGGCAGTGCAAAGTTGTTCAAACTTGGAAAAGGACAGAAGTGGTTTTGAGAGATTTTCATGGGGTTATACTGTTCTACATGACATGAGACTTGGCAATACCATCAAACATGTCATATGTGACATGATAGAATTTTCTTGGATTTTTTGGAGAATATTTCCTTTGTAAATATTTCAAAAGCTTGAAATATCCAGAAAGGGTTTTTGAGGGATTTGACCAATATTTTGAACATTACCATGTGTTGAAACTCTTATATATGGACAATATATGTCCACTGAGTTTCCTTAGGTTTTTGTCAAATATTTTTAAAACAATAAAATAATTTTTCCCTATTAAAGACCATTTCTGGCCTTAAGAAAAAGCTTTTAAATAAAATAGGAAAATAACTTTTAATATTATATTTTTGTCGTTTCGGGTATCCTATATCTAATAGGAGTCAAATATATTTTTGAAAGATTTTACTGCCCTTAATTAAGTACTTGCAAAGGCAAACCTCAATTCAGGGGTTTTGGAAAACTACTTTTGAAAATACTATTTGGCCAAATTATTTTCAGAAGAAATTATTTTTATGTCCTATACACATGGCATGATCATTGGTTCAAGAGTTTGGAGCAAGGAGATGAAGTATAGGAGTTGGAGGATTTATTTGATTTTTAGAGCACTTGCAAACAGCAGACAAAAATCAAATCAAGCAAAGTCCAAAACACTCAAAAGTTTTTGTCAAACCACATTTTAGCATGATTTAATGACTTTAAGTGCTGTGCCATGAAAATCAGGGTGTGACACCGGACAACTTGTTGGAGGCGCTCAACGGCGCTTCCATCGAGGAAGAACACCGCACTATCATGAGTGCGGTGATTCAGAAGGTTCAGCTTGCCAAGAGCGGGCTGACCGAAGCCTGCAGTAGCCTTCTAACAGGCTTTGAGGTAAGAAGTTTTAAAATATGTAATGTAATACCGCATAGACAGTAGCCCCTGATGCTCGGTTCGGTGTTCGGAAAGAAAAACCGGACCGAGGATCTATAAAAGATATACGTAGGAGTGCTAAAATTATGTCAATATGGGTTTGCAGGCGCTTTCTTGACCTCTGCCCTTGATCGCGGAGGTCGATGCTTTGAAGCAGGACCTCGAGCGGTCCGAGCACGAGCTCGTCCTTGCCAAGAAGCAGCTCGAGGAAAAAGAAGGTGAGTAACACCGCATTAAATTTGTACCTTACAGAAAAGGATTTTGGTTGCAATAGAAATAACAAGGATAACGTGGGTACTGCAGGGGCCACGAACGAGGTGGCGACCCTGAAGGAGGCCGTGTCCGTGGCCGAACGCAATGCGGCCACGGAACAAGCGGAGCGAGAGAAGCAGGAGGCGCGGGTGGCGGAGTTGCGGCAAGAGCTCCAGGCTCTCATGGAAAAGCATGAGAGTTTGGAGTGCGACTCGAAGACTCGAGAGTCCGAGCTTGCCTCGGCTCTTGAAAGTGCCAAATCCGCTAAGGCCGAGGCCCATAAGGCCCTCCAGGAGATTGAGGCGGTGAAGAAGATAGCGGCGGGTAAGGCATTTTTCATGCAAAGCAAGCATGTGAATGTAAATTACCCGTTACTTACCCGACCGAGCTCTCGTATGCGTTTGCAGATCTGCCTTGCAAGCAGGTCCGATGCCTCCGCATTCTACCGGGCTGAGGAGGGAGCTCAACGGAGAAGGTCTTCGGTCTCAAGATGCTTTGAGGCCGGACATCTAGTGCCTTTAGCGACCAGTGAAGCAGCTGGTCGAGCTCCACAAGGTAGCCGAGCAGGCCATGAAGGGCCTCATAGTCCGGCTGTGGCCTGAAGAGACCATGCCTGAGAGCTACTTTGGTCTCGTGCGGCGGCTGGTGGATGCGTGCCCCTGGGTGGAAGTCATCAAGCGCTCCGACTGCATTGAAGGTTCCCGTCGGGCCCTTGCCCGCGCAAAGGTGCACTGTGGCAGGCTGGATGCTGAGAAGCTTATCACGGACGCGCCGCCAGCGGGCAAGGAGTATCGTACGCCCGAAATGTACTATATCAGTGTCCTGAAGGGTGCTCGCAAGATTGCGGATGAGTGCCCCAAAGATGTAATTTTTGAGTAGACTCGCAATGTGTTATCCTGTGCGCAGAAAACTTTGTTCATATGCGCTAAGCAAAGCTTATTAATTTAAAATATTACCTTCTGTGTGGCCGTTTATCAAATCTAAGAGATGGCAAGTCATTGGCTTCAGCCCCCATGCCACGAGTGCTGGGGTGTTCGGGATAAACTTGAGCGCTCTAGTTCCCATTTTTGGGTCCATCTAGGGAGGCGCTCAACACAACGAACAAGGCAACCGGACTTATAATGCTTGAACACTCTCACTTAGCCATAAAATTCTATAATTTTAAATTTTAGCGAAGCCCCTAGTGTTCGGAAGACCGAATTCGGGGCGCTATCCACGCCTTGGCCGGACACAGCCGGTTCCTCGCTCTAAGCGGCATAAGTCTTTAGGGACTCGAAAAGACCTCTCGAACAGCGACCGGCTCTCGCCTTATCATGATGGTCAGTTTTAGCTTTCTCCACTGAGGCGCTCGCCCAGCTCAACCGGGGCACAATCGCAGTGGTTCTCCCAATGCTACCTTAGCCGATACAACGGAACGTAAGGTACCAAAACATGGGAGCCGGGCAAACCCAACTATTGACCCAAGACATGATTCGGAACCGATGCATATAGTGCTATAAGTTTGGGGTGCCGCACTTGTGAAAGTGTTCGGACTTATCACACCATAATGCGGGGAACATAAGCCCCTGGTGTGTTCGGCCGTACCAAAGTGTACAGATGCAAGATGTCATAAATGAACATATAAAAAGAGGAATGCAATTATAAAAAAAAGTGATGCATTGTTTATTCAAGGAATTCTGCTGTGAGTGCAGAACGATACAAATAGTGCGGTAAGCAAGGGTTTGGACTATTAGACATGTCCCCCTCCAGGGTAGGC